>ML382253.1:61859-91541 GCA_005239525.1 Nicotiana knightiana | reverse complement strand
CATGGGGAATCTGGTTAGCACCCATATTTAAGAATAAAAGAACAAAGACTTGACTGGACGGTACTCACGAGCAGATGACAAGCATGAGTGGAGAAGGGTCTTATGTTACCATTTTTGGTGGTAAAGAAGATGTTCTTGTTCTTCCATTCCCCAAACCCACTTCAGCTTTCAAGATTGGGTTGGTGTTCCGATAGGCGAGAGGTGTAAGCACCGCGAGGTGTGAAGCCAGATCGTACTAAAGACAATGAAAAAATTTAGAAAATGAGAGATTTAAAAAAAATAAGTAAAAGCAGAATGAAAGACAGTCCTATATTGACAAGGACGAGCTTTTTCACGAAGAAAGCTTCGCGCCCAACTGCTTGTATATCGATCGGAAAGAAGCAGCTGCAAATGCTATCAGTGGTTCTTCCTTCCTATCCCATCTATCTATAAGAGTTGCTTGATTCGCCCCCATCTTTAATAGGACTGGACTAAGTTCGGGCAGATCTCCGTCCCATTTCACGGATGCATCGCATTGAGAATTGACTCGTCGGATTAACCACTTAGACGGAGAGTTCCCCGTATTCCATTTCATTGGCAACTGAAATAGATCTAAACGGATTGCGCGGTACCCCGGACCGAAGAAATTGACATACTAGTAGCAAATAAGGGGGAGGGGGGGATCAAGTAAGAATAGGTAGGCATGCTTACTCTTAAGCTATCTACTCAATTAAGATAGGAAACGATCATATATGAATGAAAATGAGCGATTTCATAGAAGTAAAAATAGGATTTTAGCAACAATGACCCGTGTACGCACTTGTCACCTCACGTACACGGCGTCCACGTAACAAAATCAGTATAGAAATGCCTAAGGAGAAGTCCCCAACATAGAATTAGGCAAGCCAATTACCTTGACTGCGCTAATAAACTCAATACCACGCTCTTGCCGCGAGTATCTGACTATGGGTGGTCCAAATCTATTCAAATCGATTGCATGGTGTAAATATCACTTCAAGGGAACAAAATAACTAATTATTTATAAGCTAATACACGAAATAAGGAAATTCGGCCAAAAGTCTCCCGGGCCCACGTCTCGGAATCGGGTAAAATTTATATTTCCCGAACACCCATTCGCTCATTAACCCAGTCGAACAAGAATCAACAAAATCCGACGTCTAAATCTCCCTAAATCCTCAGATTTCTACTTGGGGAAATTTCATCCAATTTTCATGGTTTTTTTCATCCAATTTCATTGATTAAATTGAGGAAAATGATAGAGATTATTGATATACAAATGGATTAAGGTTAAAAAACATTACCTATGATTCTCCTCTTCAAATCCCACTGAAAATCGCCAAGTTTCGAGCTCACAATCGATTTTGGAATTATGAATTTCAAACCCTCGGATTTTTGGTATAACCAGCCCAGATGTTTCGCACCTGCGACACTAGGATCGCACCTGCGGAAACACAATCGCAGGTGCGGAAATTCATTAAACAGCCTGGGGTCGCACCTGCGGTACAACCTTCGCACCTGCGTGTCCACACCTGCAGAAACACAATCACAGGTGCGGAAATTCATCGAATGACCAGGGGTCGCACCTGTGGCACCCCTTTCGCACCTGCGTGTCCGCACCTGCGGAAATACCATCGCAGGTGCGAGATTTCAGAACCAGAATGGTTCAGCTGCTCTCAAAGTCTCAAACTCACCCGTTGGGCATCCGAAACAACCCCAAGACCCTCGGGACTTCAACCAAACCTACCAACTGACCCTAATACCTTTTTCAAACGTGTCGAGCCTTAAAAACACATCTCATAACATCAAAATCATCAAGTATGCATAGATTCAAGCCTAAGAACTTAGGAATTTCTAGAATTCATATCCGATGCCGAAACACGTCTAAACTCATCCGAATGACCTCATATTTTGCACACAGGTCATAAATGACATTACGGACTGGTTGTCTCTTTCGGAATTCCATTCCAAGTTGGATATCAAAATTTCAACTATCGGCCGAAATGACCAAAATTCTAACTTTTGCCAATTCAAGCCTAAATCCACAACCGACTTTGAAAACATATTTCGAAGACGCTAATAACCCCGAAATCACCCAACGGAGCTAACAGAGTCGACGGAATTCCATTCCGGATCCGTCTTCACACAACTCTAGCTACGTCCAGATTTCTAAAGCTAAATTCTACATTTATGGACTATGTGTCAAAAATCACCCCGGACTTCATCATTCAACGTTCCAACAAGTTCTAATAACATAAATAGACATGGGAGAAGCGGTTAATAGGGGATTGGGGCGCTAATTCTTAAAAGGACCGACTGAGTCGTTATAATCACAAACAAGTAGCCTTGATCTTGAACGGCTTGTACTTGATTTGACTTCGTACTTGATCTTGAATACTTGAATTTTTCTTCGGTCTTGAGCTTGAACTTGATTTATTAAACTTGAACTTGATTGTTTGAAGCTTGAACCTTGTACAGAAATTTGCGGCTTTTGATCCACGAGCTCTCTCTTGCTTCTTGTTATAACTTCTGGTCCCTTTTCTGAGTTATGAAGACCCCTATTTATAGTTGTGGGAGGGAAGAGTTATGATATGAACAAACTCTTTTCGACCAATCAAATTGAAGTGTGACATGGCCGTATTTGATTGGCCAGAACATGTCACTTGCACATGTTTTGCGGTTTCATTGGTCTTTTAATATCACTTGGCATGCCTTGTCCTTTTGACATATGGCATGATCCCATTGACTCTTCTGTGTGATTTGGTGTGGAGATTAGATGATTCTCCCTCATCTTTCTTCCTTTTAGAGACATATTGGAGCTTAGGACTTACTTTCTTTCCATAAGATGCAATATCCCCTCTATGAGATTTACTCAGGTTGGGTTGTACCTCCTCAGTAACAACTTTGTCTTTACCAATAGTTACCTCAGCTTTTTTAGTTATGGGCTCGTCATTCTTGCTTTTTATGTCATCATCAACTTTTAGCTCCTTCATAATGTGGTTTCTCAAGTAGAAATTTGCATCAGCGAAGTGTGACTCTGCCTCAGTGAATGGCGCATCATCGGCAGTCATCATCTTCTCGACTTCACCATCGTAGTATTTTAAACATTGATGGTAGGTAGACGGAACTACTTTATTCTCATGTATCCAAGTCCTTCCAAGCAAAATATTGTATGAAGTCTTCGCATCTACCACATGCAACCATGAACATGATTGCATATCTTTAATCGTGATTCCCAGCCTGATCGCGCCTATGGCTCTTTGCCCCCCTTGGTTGAATCCTTGGATCATCACACGACTTTCTGAGAGTTCTTTCATGGGAATACCAAGTTGTTTCACATTGTGAATTGGAAAAATTTTCACTGAGGATCCTCCATCAACGAAAATCCGGTTTACCCTTTCATCACGCATATAGCCAACCATGTACAATGGGCGGTTATGAGAAGTGTCACCTAGCAGAACATCGTCGCTTGTGAATGTGACTTTTTCCTCACAAGCATTAACTTCTTGAGGAGTGGAGTCGATGAGATTTTACAAAGATGGTGCCAATGGTAGGTCATCACTCTTTCCTTTCCCTTCATCAGTATGGAAACAAGAGGCATCAATGTCCACATGGGAAATCTTCGTGCGGAACCAACTTGGTACAAATTCTTCCAAGGTCACTGGATGTCCTGGATTCTGAGGGTGGTGCACCTCCACTTTTGCTTCCTTTAAGTGCTTAACTAGGTTCCATATCCCTAGTCTTCTTACCACCATTTTTCTTGTTGGTTGTTCTACTGATTCTTTTCGTGGGCTCTTTTTGTGGTGCTTACGACGAGTCACCAATGTCCAACCTCCATCGTCTTCAGGTTGATCGTCTTCAACTTTGTGGTTTTCCAGTAATTCTTCCTCTTTACTTTCATTAAAACCGCATAATTCATCCGGACTAAATAAGCCAAAGGTGATAGAAACTTGGTTTGTGCTTGATTTCTCATCTTCAAGCATGATCTTCTTTTCGCGAGCCAAGTCCATAACTTTGTCCTTGAAGACAAAGCACTTCTCTAGAGGATGGCTCACGAGTCGATGGTACTTGCAGTAATTTGGGTCATTTGTCCTCCCAGCTTCATTTGGCCGCTTCATCTCCGGGATCTCAATGAGATTTAGCTCGAGGAGTTCTTCAAAAATAGCCGGCAGATCAGGATCCAGAAATGGATACTCTTTCTCTTTCATTTCTCGTAGAGTCAACTTTCCACTTGGATTATCTTGAAACAGAGTGGATCTCATACTCTGCTTCTTGCTCACTTTCGTCGCGAACTTCGCAGGTGATGTGTTGACATTCATAGCTTCTTTATTTTCGGATCTTGGTACAAACTTGCTCCCTTTTCTGACTTCTTGCTTGTCATTCCCTTTGCAAGGTTCATAGATGGGCAAGCCTTTCATTTCTAGCGGAGTCCATGCTCAACTCCATGTCATGGGCACGAGTTGCAAGTTCTTCAAATGTGCTAGGCTTGATACCTTGCAAGATGTAACGCAATACCCAATGCATACCTTGGATGCACATCTCTATGCCAGAAGCTTCACTAAGCCTGTCTTTACAATTGAGGCTTGCATTCCTCCAACCATTGATAAAGTCGACAACTGGTTCACTCTTTCATTGACGAGTATTTGTGAGTTCTATCATACTTACAGTACGTCTCGTGCTATAAAAAAGATTAAGGAATTCTTGTTCTAATTGATCCCAGCTATCAATAGATCCAGCCTCGAGGTCCGTGTACCAATCAAAAGCATTTCCTTTTAATATGCGAAAAAATTGCTTGACGAGGTAATCTCCATAAGTTCCAGCATTGCTGCATGTCTCTACGAAGTGCGCCACATGTTGCTTTAGATAGCCTTTGCCATCAAACTATTGAAGTTTCGGAGGGAAGAGTTATGATAAGAACAAACTCTTTCCGACCAATCATATTGAAGTGTGAAATGGCCGTATTTGATTGGCCAAAATATGTCACTTGCACACGTGGCACGATTTTATTGGCCTTTTAATGTGACTTGTCAGGCTATGTCATTTTGACACGTGGCACGATCCTATTGACACTTCCGCTTGACTTGGCGTGCCACGTCATTTGACACGTGACACCAAACTGGGCCTCTAGGAAGATGGCATATTGGGCCTAATAAAGCGGGCTCGTCATTTGTAGCCCAACCAAATGGGCTAGCCAAGTGGATTAAGACTTATTTATTTAATCCATATATGTTGGACTTATACAATTAACTCAATTATATTAGCCCGTAGTATTTATTTGGACAAATATATCTCGAATTTAAAATGTAGTCCAAATTATTTCATGGATTTAATTTTAAGAAAAAATTATATGCATACAATGTGTATCTTATTTATATAGTATGATTTAACTCATTATTATTTTAAAAACTTTCTCTTCTCAAATATCAAATAAGTCTTATCATTATGTATACATCTACTACTAAAATTATTTAATTACATATTTATTGCATTACCCATAGCTTAGAGTTGTTCATATTATTGTCCACAACTCCCCATTAATAGATGAATATAATTTTTTTTTTCTTATAATAAAATTATATTCACTATTTTCTTATTCTACTGCTCAAATTAATATTTAAATTTATTAATAATATTTTTGTGTGTGATTTATTTATTATATTTATTTTATATTTTAGGAGTAGTGGTACTCGTAGTATGTATTAATATTAACTTCATATTTATCTTTATAATGATTTAAGATAGGGGTGTTTTTCTTATCTTTCAGTTCAATTTTTTTTGTGTGGACAAAACCTTATTAATTAAAATAGGTGATTGGTTATTTCATTATAAGACTATTATTCTTTATTTCCATTCAGATTCAAAGTAATATTATTAACCATATTTTTATTTAAATTAAAAATATTATATTTTAATTTTAATTAAATTAAATATTATTATAAATATTATCCTAAATTGACAAATAACTTTATAGTAGCGTGCCACTGCCTACTTAGCTTAGCCACAATGAAAATTATTCCTTTAATATGTATAATATATATATAAAATATAGTTATAGATTGATTTGAACATTAAGTTTACTTATTGATGAAGACAGTGCTCTATCACCAAAGCTAATTTTCCTTTATTAATCACCATACAAGTTGATGCTTCAATTTATATTTTTCCTCTTCTATTATCATTACTTATATAATATAAATATTAATTCATATTTATTACACTTAAACCTATTGACTTAATGTCTTAGGGCACACGGAGAAGTGAACACTATTGATCACCTAAGGTAGTTACGAAAGTTAAGTTTTTATCCAACAACTCGGTAATTATGATTATGTCACGACCCGAAATTCCACCTTCAGGCCGTGATGGCGCCTAACGTTGCACCCGATAGGCAAGCCAACGTGTTAACTGAATTGATTTATTAACAAGTGAAAGTAACAAAGACTGACTAGCTAATTGAGATAAAGTGCGGAAGCATTAAAAAAATCTAAATAACAATAGCTAATAATGAAGAAATCCATTTAAGTACAAAACCCAGAAATGGAGTCACAACCTCACAAACCAATCTAAGATTTAGCTAAAAACAACAGTTTGAAATAAAAATGATATATCTGTCATGGAAACACATAGATGACAGAATGAAAGATAGACAGTGACGTCGAGATCCACGAACGCCTGCGGAACTACCTTGGTGTCGTCTGAAATGGACTGAAGGACACTCCCCCTAACGATGTGCACTGGGTCCGGCTGCGTAATCTGTTCAACATAAAGAAGTGCAGGTGTAGCATCAGTACAACCGACCCCATGTACTGAATAAGTGTCGAGCCTAACCTCGGCGAGATAGTGACGAGGCTAGGACATGACAACAAATTTTACCTGTGCAGTTCAATAGTATAGCAGAAAATAAACAACAAATACAGTTACAGGGAAAAACATGCTAGGGATAAAAGGGGCAACACTTGCTAAAACAGTAGAATCAAGTACTAACGGGAATGTAGAAGTAAAACAGGAAGTAAAAACTCGAAACAAGTAACATATACAGGAGAAGGCACGGCATGGCCCCTCGTGCATAGCCTCAAAATCATACGGCACGGAATGACCCCTCGTGCATAACCTCACGATCACTCTGCACGGAATGTCCCCTCGTGCATAAATAATAACCGCTCGGCACGGAATGTCCGCTCGTGCATAAATGAATAGAAAAGCAACAATTGATATGAAAGTTTAACAATACGACATTTCAAATGTAATAGAAATAATCAGCAAAACTCTATTGTCCCGGCAAGGGACTCAGCTATAACCATTCTCACTCAGGATTATAATGTCAACAGTAACACCCTCGACCGAACACATAATCAATAACTTTCTACGTCATGAAATACCTCAAGATGACACTTCCAAGGTTCCCAATTATTCACAGCACAGAGAATATCAAAGAATATTAAATAACTCATCAAAAATTCGACTCACGGGCATGCTTGACCACAACATATAGGTACCTGTCACCTTACCTATACGTTGGACATGAATTACACATAGAAAATAAGACTTTATACTTATTCCCTCAAGCTAAGGTTCGGCCAAACACTTACCTCGGCTCCAAGAATGTAAATCAAGCCTCTAGCACTGCTTTCCAAAATTTCCAAAAGCCAAAAGCCCTAACTCTACCCAAAACCCCCAATTTCTACCCTTGATTTCATGCTTTTAGGCCTAGAATATAGTATTAGATGATGAAAATGGAAGAAGTTTGAGTTAAGAACACTTACCTATGAAGCCATGGTGGAATGGTCTCCTAAGAATCGCCCAAGAAGAGTGGAGAAGAAGAAAATGATGAAAGATAAGAAAATTCCGTAATGGGTATTCTGTTTTAAGGCTTTTAAATGACTGGACGAAATAAGCCTATGTGATCACGAAGAGAGGATTGCGATCGCATAGAGGTCTACTTCTAATGCACTATGATCACGAACAGGGACCTTCGATAGCACAGCTCAAAGAACCCCTCCCTATGTGATCGCGAACAAGTCTATGCGATCGCACAGAGCACCTAACCAGCCCCCCACTCGGATCCTCCTATAACCCTATACGATCGCAAACAGTTCTATGCAATCTCATAGAGGAAACTGACCTCCCCCTCATTTAAAGAAATGCAATCGCAGCTAATCTTACGCGATCGCATAGAGCAAAGCATCAGACACCAGCAAAAACCTATTTACACCAGATTTTTCAACCTTTTAGCACCCCGACACCTACCCGAAACTCACCCGAGCCCTCAGGGCCCAAAACCAAATATATACACGACTTCAAAATCATCCTATGAACTTATTCAAGTAATTAAATGTCACGAATCATTTCCGGAGTCATGACGGCGCCTGTCGTGGAACCAGGCAAGCCACCCATTTTATCTAACTAAAAACAATTTTCCATATAATGCCCTTTTTAACAAGTCTGAAATCAGTAATAATAATAATAAATCCAATATTTTTGGGAAAACCAGTTTATGACATTCAAAAGACCAAATCCTACTAACCTCGGATCCAGTGTCACACAGTCATGAGCTGCTAATACTTAATACAACCAAAATAAATGACTAACATAGTCTGAAAATAAATACGACGGGTAGAAAGGATAGAGAAGACGAGATCACGGTCACCAGCTGCTACCTCGTCAACTCTGATGAAACTGCTGTGCTCACTGACCCGAGTTGAAATCCGCTATACCTGGATTTGCACACAAGGTGCAGGGGGTAACGTGAGTAAACCAACGCAGTAGTAACGAAACCAAACTACAGGCTGAGAGGTAGTGACAGACTAAGCCTCCGATAATTCAAACAATAGTATATAACTTGGACATGACAGTAATATATCAGGAAATAAACACGATGCATCAAGATATGTTTGTAACTCTGCATACTAGCATGAATGCATATAGAACCAAGAATGATGTATACTCAGTAATCACTCTCTCATAAGGTGGTCCACTCAGTACTAGAACACGGCCTTCCGACCCAAGGAAATCCGTCCCGGATATTACGTAAACACAAGTGACACAGTCACCAAGTATTGAGGAAAAAGGCCGATCCAACCCCCACAGAGAAATCCATCTCCGAAACATGATAACCACGGAGAAATCCATCTCCGAAACAGAATACTCGGACAAATCCATGCCCAGGGAAATCCATCCCTCAATATTTGTGCGCTCACAGGGGGTGTATAGACTCCGGAGGGGCTCCTTTCAGCCCAAGCGATATATCAAGCCAACGAAGGCATGATTTCAAGATCGATGCGGTGTGCAGTCCGACCTCATAAGTGTCTCAAAACCAGGCTTCAAGCCTCACTTAGTCAGTACCTTCCAGTCTCACTCACAATGCTCTAACATATGAAAATCAGCCCAAACTAATGATAATATAGAATAAACTAGCAACTTACGAGACTGAGGCATGAAACATATACTATAATAGGACTGAGTACATGAAAGCAATAATCATAGATAGAGAGAACAATAATCGACCATTTCGGTCTAAACAAATCGGCGTGAAGCCTTAACATTTATACTTTGCATGATTTCTATTGCATTCAAGGTAAATACAACCTTCACAGTGCCAATATCAACCTGAGATAACCATTAGAATGTGCCATGGGATGATCCAGGCTACAAATATTCGGTAAACGCCCGCATACCCATCACTTGGCAAGTGCGTCACCTTAATTAACATCACGAATAGTTTGGGGTTTCGAACCCTCAATTCCAAATTTGGAAGCGTTACTTACCTCAAAACCGGCTAATACACTACTCCGTAGTGACCTTGCGTCTAAATTCGACCTCCGAGTGATCCAAATCTACCAACAATCAGATGTATATCATTATAATATGCTAAGGAACTAATCCCAATAAAAATGTATCAAAAATACTCAAAAATCCCGAAATTGGTCAAACCCGACCCCCGGGTCCACGTCCCGAAATTCAGAAATTTTTATACCAAACTGTTCTTCATTATCTCACGAGTCCGTACATATAAAGGACACTAAATTCGGAGTCCAAATGACCACTCAAATCACCATTTTAAAGATTCTTAATCTCAAGCTCTAATCACCCAATTTACACTGATTTTCCCTAATTTCAACCATAATTCCGACCTTTAATCACATATAAACGAGTTTAGAGTCCAAAAATTTTTCCTTAGTGAAGGACTATCGAATCCCCTCTTCAAAACCCTTCCAAAAGCTTCAAACCCGGATGAAATATTAGGAAAAATGGCTAAAATTCTCGAAGGCATGTTTTTATACCTTCTGCCCAGTGGGTCCGCACCTGCGACCACTTACACGCACTTGTGGAACCGCACATGCGGCCTCCCAGGTGCGCACCTGCGGAAAATCCCAAGAACTCTAATTCTGCACCTGTGATAGACCTCCCGCACCTGCGGCCTTGTAGGTGCGGCAAATACCTCGCACCTGCGGAAGTCCCCTCGCTTAGCCAACTCCCGCACCTGCGGTGCCATGTCCGCTCCTGCGGAACCGTACCTGCGGTTCCCCATCCGCAGGTGTGAAAAACACCAGCAACAAAACATAGCAGTGACAAAAATTATTCCAAACTCCCCGTTGACAATTTGAAACCATCCCGAGCCCCTCGGGACCCCAACCAAACATACCAACACCTCATATATGATCATTCAAACTTAATTGCACTCCCGAAACACTAAAAATAACATCAAAACACCAGAATCACATCAAATTCAAGCCTAAGAACTTTGAAATTTCTAAAATCCTCCAACGATGTCGAAACTACCCAAAACAACTCCGATAAACCTGAAATTTTGCAGACATATCCAAAATGACATTGTGAACCTGTTCCAACTGTCGGAATTCCATTCCGACTCCGATAGCCTATTTTCCAATGCCGACCGAAAATCGCCAAAAACTAACTTTCGCCAATTCAAGCCTAATTCTACACCGGGATCACAAAAATATTCCGAACACACTCCTAAGTCCCAAATCACTTAACGAAGCTATCCGAGCCATAAAATCCACAATCCGAGGTCATTTCCCAATAAGTCAACTCTTGGTTGACTTTTTCCATTATAAGGCTATCTTTAAAGGCTAAACGACTGAACTTCACTACAACCATTCGATTTCAAGCCTATCGACTCTAACACATCAATAACAAAATAACCAACCTATGACAAGTCCATAACAGCGATTAGAATGCAGGTTTTTACATAACGACGGACCGGGTCGTTACATTCTCCCCCTCTTAAACAAACGTTCGTTCTCGAACGGGTTTAGAAACATACCTGGAGTCTCAAACAAGTGAGGATATTTGCTCTGCATCTCCCGCTCGGTCTCCCAAGTAGCCTCATCCACTGGCTGACCTCTACACTGCACCTTCACTAAAGTTATCACCTTTGACCTCAACTTTCTGACCTCGCTAGCCAAAATAGCCATTGGCTCTACCTCATAAGACATATCATCCTCGAGCTGAACTGTGCTGATGTCTAACACATGAGACGGGTCACTAACATATTTTCTGAGCATCGACATATCCTCGAACGGACCGATAAACCGCGGACTTAGGTTTCCTCTCTTTTCGAACCTCATAATACCCTTCATGGGTGATACCTTCAACAGTACATTATCCCCTTCCATAAAAGACACACCCCAAAACTTCCGGTCCACATAAATCTTCTAGCTAGATTGCGCCGTGCGAAGTAGCTCCTGAATCAACTTCACTTAGCCTCACCAAGCTCGAACCAACCAACCGGAGATCTACACCTTCTACCATATAAAGCCAAATACGGGGCCATCTGAATACTGGACTGGTAGCTTTTATTATATGCAAACTCCGCTAGTGGCAGGAACTGATCCCATGAACTACCAAAATCACTCACACAAGCCCGTAACATGTCTTCCAAACTCTGAATAGTCCTTTCCGACTGCCCGTCGGTCTGAGGATGAAATGCAGTGCTCAACTCTACCTCAGTACCCATACCTCTCTATACGGCCTTCCAAAAATTGAGATGTGAGTTGAGTACCTCTGTCAGAAATAATAGAAACCAGAACTCCATGCAATCGGACAATCTTCTTGATGTAAATACCAGCTAACCGCTCTGAAGTATAAGAAGTGCTGACAGGAATGAAGTGCGCGGACTTGGTCAATATATCTACAATGACCAAAATTGCATCAAAACCCTTCGAAGTTCGTGGAAGCCCAACTACAAAGTCCATGGTAATCCGCTCCCACTTCCACTCCGGAATATCTAACCTCTGAAGTAATCCACCTGGTCTCTGGTGGTCATACTTGACCTGCTGGCAGTTGAGACACCGTGCTACATACTAAAAGATATCTCTCTTCATCCGCCTCAACCAATACTGCTGTCTCAGATCATGGTACATCTTTGCGGCACCCGGATGAATAGAATACCGCGAACTGTGAGCTCCTGCTAATATCAACTCTCGAATACCATCCACATTGGGCATGCAAATACGGCCCTGCATCCTCATAACTCCGTCATCACCAATAGTCACATCCCGCGCATCACCCCGACGAACTCTATCACGAAGAACTAACAAGTGGCGGTCATAATACTGTCGTGCCTTAATCTGATCAAATAAAGAAGACCGGGGAGCCATGCTAGCCACCACCCGCGGAGGGTATGACAAATCCAATCTCACCAACTGTCCTGCTAAAGCCTGAACATCAAGTGCTAACGGTCGCTCTGCTACTGAAAGGTAAGCTAGGCTCCCCAAACTCTCGGCTCTGCGACTCAAGGCATCGGCCACTACATTGGCCTTCCCCGGGTGATACAAAATAGTTAACTCATAGTCCTTAAGAATCTCTAACCATCTCCTCTGACGCAAATTCAAGTCCTTCTACGTTAGCAGATATTACAAGCTACGATGGTCAGTGAAAATCTCACACTGTACCCAATATAAGTAATGCCGCCAAATATTTAAGGCATGAACAATGGAAACTAACTCAAGATCGTGCACTGGATAATTATTCTCGTGCACCTTCAAATGTCTGGACACGTAGGCAATCACCCTGCCGTCCTGCATCAAAACCTCTACCAATCCAACTCTAGAAACATCACAATAGACTGTGTAAGAACCCGAACCCGTAGGCAATACCAATACCAGAGTTGTAGTCAATGTTGACTTGAGCTTCTGAAATCTCCCCTCGCACTCATCGGACCATCTGAATGGAGCACCCTTCTGGGTCAATCTGGTCAAAGGTGAAGCAATAGAAGAAAATCCCTCCACAAAGGGTAATAACCTGCCAAACCCAGGAAACTCCTAATCTCCGTAGCTGAAGTCGGTCTGGGCCAACTCTACACCGCCTCTATCTTCTTCGGGTCAACCTAAATACCCTCACTAGACACCACGCGACCCAAGAAAGCTACCGAACCAAGCCAAAATTCACATTTGGAGAACTTTGCATAAAGCTTCTCCTCCTTCAGACTCTGCAACACAACCCTCAAATGCTGAGCGTACTCCTCCTGGCTACGAGAGTACGCCAGGATGTCATCAATGAACACAATAACGAATGAATCAAGGTAAGGCTGAAACACGTTGTTCCTCAAATGCATGAACGCAGCTGGGGCACTGGTCAACCCAAAAGACATAACTAAAACTCATAGTGGCCATATCTGGTCCTAAAAGTAGTCTACGAAATATCAGAATCCTGAATCTTCAGCTAATAGTACCCAAACCTCAAGTCAATCTTGGAGAACACCCTAGCTCCCTGAAGCTGATCAAACAAGTCATCAGCACGGGGCAAAGGATATCGGTTCTTCACTGTAACCTTGTTCAGTTGCTTATAGTCAATGCACATGCGCATGGATCCATCCTTCTTCTTTACGAACAACACCGGTGCACCCCAAGGTGACACACTAGGCCGAATGAACCCCTTATCTAGGAGTTCCTGAAGTTGTTCCTTCAATTCCTTCAACTCTGTTGGGGCCATGCGGTAAGGAGGAATAGAGATAGGTTGGGTCTCAGGCAATAATTCAATACCAAAATCAATGTCTCTGTCAGGTGGCATGCCTGGCAGGTCTGCTGGGAAAACGTCCAGGAACTCACGGACCACGGGAACAGAATTAATCGAAGGAGTCCCACTACTAACATCCCTCACAAAGGCCAGATAAGACTCACACCCCTTGTCAATCATGCGATGAGCCTTCAGAAAGGAAATCACCAGGCTAGGCATGTACTTCACCGAACCTCTCCACTCAATCCTCGGCAATTTGGGCATCGCTAAGGTCTCGGTCTTGGCGTGACAGTCGAGAACCGCATGGCATGGAGATAGCCAATCCATGCCTAAAATCACATCGAAGTCAACCATGCTAAGTAATAATAGATCTGTCCGGGTCTCCCGACCCCCAATAGATATAGTACAAGACCGGTACACTCGGTCTACCACAACAGTATCCCCCACCGGAGTCGACACAGGAACAGCTGAAAACAAGGATACATGGGGTGTATCAAAAATATGTGCAAAGTATGAAGCAAGATATGAATACGCAGAACCAGGATCAAATAATACTGCAGCATCCTGGTGGCAAACTGAGATAACACCTGTAATCACTGCATCTGAAGCTATGACATCTGGTCTGCCCGGAAGTGCATAGAAATAGGCCTGCCCTCTACCTGACCGACCTCCCCCTCTGGAGCGGCCTCTGACTGGCTGACCTCCACCACTGGCTGCTTGAGCGGGTGGTGTAGAAACTGGTTCTAAGCCGGAGGCTGGCTCCTATGCTGAAATGAACTACCAGAAAGGCAGGGACAATACCTCTTGATGTGCCCCAGATCCCCACATTCGAAACAACCTCTACCAGCAATTGGCGATGGGGACTGAAGAGAACCCCTGGGACCAGGGTAGCTGCTAGAAGAACCATGTACTGAGGAACCCTGAACTGATGGTGGCCGGGATGAGCTCTAGGATGGGAGTGCATTAAATGAGGAGCGGTCCAGGTGAGAGCTACGGGGATCATGTCCTGATGAAGCACCACTGTAAGCTGGACGAGCTGGCAGAGGAGGTCTGAATGGTCTGCCTCTGTTGTGCCGAGACTGACCTCCTGAGTGATCACCACTATAATTACCAGAACCCCGAGGCCTCTTGGCCTCTCTCTCAACACGCTCCTGGCGGCGCACTAACTCAATCTCCCTGGCTATGTCAACCACCTCATCAAAAGAAGCATAGGATACCCTCTCCCTGGTCAGAAAAACCCGTAGCTGGTAAGCGAACCCATCAAAAAATATCCGAATCCTCTCCCTGTCTATGGGAACTAGCCAGATGGCATGACGGGCTAACTCATAGAACCTCATCTCATACTGCGTCACGTTCATGTCTCCCTGACGCAACTTCTCGAACTCTCTACGCAGCTCCTCTCTGCGAGACTGTGGTATATACTTCTCGAGAAAGAGAATGGAGAACTGGTGCCATGTAAGGGGTGCTGCATCAGCGAGTCTACGCCTCTCACAGGCCTCCCACCAAGCAAGTGCAGCTCCTAAAAACTGGAATGTAGTTAATGGAATCCCGCTGGCCTCTAATATCCCTGCGGTACGTAGTATCCTCTGACACTTGTCCAAGAAGGCCTGGGCATCCTCTCCCTCTGTACCCCTAAAAGTCGGAGGCTGGAGTCTGCTGAACCTCTCCAACCTACGCTGCTTATCATCAGCTAAAGCTGGGACCACATAATCCTGTACCGGAGCAATCTGCTATACTGGGGCTGCCCCAGGTGTCTGAAGTCCCTGGGTGACCTGCTCAGGTGTCTGGGCAGCTGGAGTCTGGATGCCTCCCCCGGCCTAAGAAGTAGTAGAAGTAATGGACATAGAAATGACCTGTGCCAAGCTGGTGCACACCGTCAAAATCTTGGCTAGGGTCTCCTGAAGACCCGGAATCACAATGGGCACTGCTGGTGCCTGAGTCTACCCCGTTAGAATCTCAGTTGCGGGGACCTGCTCCTGGGAAATAGGAGGGTCCACAGGTGATGCCCCGGCTGCTGTGCGGGTTGCACCCCTCCCTCTACCACGGTCGCGACCACGCCCTTGACCTCGGGCTGGTCTTACTGGGATCAGGTCACCACTATCAGTAGCACGAGTCCTCACCATCTATGAGAGAATGATAACAACAGAAGTTTCGTTTTAGAGTTCAACAGAGTCGCACGACAGAATTCAAAGAATGTGAGATTTTTTCTAAAGGTTCTGTAGCCTCTCGAAGATAAGTACAGACGTCTCCGAATCGATCCGCAAGACTCTACTAAACCTGCTCATGACTGGTGATACCTATTTAACCTAGCGCTCTGATACCAACTTGTCACGACCTATTTTCGGAGTCACGATGGCGCCTGTCGTGGAACCAGGAAAGTCACCCATTTTATCTAACTAAATACAATTTCCCATATAATTCCCTTTTTAACAAGTCTGAAGACAGTAATAATAATAATAAATCAAATATTTTTGGGTAAACCAGTTTATGACATTCAAAAGACCAAATCCTACTAATCCTGGATCTAGTGTCACACAGTCATGAGCTCCTAATACTTAATTCAACCAAAAGAAATGACTAACATATTCTGAAAATAAATACGACAGGTAGAAAGGAAAGAGAAGACGAGATCACGGTCGCCTGCTGCTACCTCGTCAACTCTGATGAAACTGCTGTGCTCACTGACCCGAGCTGAATTCCGCTATACCTGTATCTGCACATAAGGTGCAGGGGGTAACGTGAGTAAACCAACGCAGTAGTAACGAAACCAAACTACAGGCTGAGAGGTAGTGACAGACTAAGCCTCCGATAATTCAAACAATAGTATATAACTTGGACATGACAGTAATATATCAGGAAATAAACACGATGCATCAAGATATGTTTGTAACTCTGCATACTAGCATGAATGCATATAGAACCAAGAATGATGTATACTCAGTAATCACTCTCTCATAAGGTGGTCCACACAGTACTAGAATACGGCCTTCCGGCCCAGGGAAATCCATCCCGGATATTACGTAAACACAAGTGACACAATCACCAAGTACTGAGGAAAAAGGCCGATCCAGCCCCCACAGAGAAATCCATCTCCGGAACATGATAACCACAGAGAAATCCATCTCCGGAACATAATACTCGGACAAATCCATGCCCAGGGAAATCTATCCCTCAATATTTGTGCGCTCACTAGGGGGTGTATAGACTCCGGAGGGGCTCCTTTCAACCCAAGCACTATATCAAGCCAACGAAGGCACGATTTCAAGATCGATACGGTGTGCTGTTCGACCTCAGAAGTGTCTCAAAACCAGGCTTCAAGCCTCACTCAGTCAGTACCTTCCAGTCTCACTCACAATGCTCTAATATATGAAAATCAGCCCAAACTAATTATAATATAGAATAAACTAGCAACTTACGAGACTGAGGCATGAAACATATACTATAACATGACTGAGTACATGAAAGCAATAATCACAAATAGAGACAGCAATAATCGACCATTCCGGTCTAAACATATCGGCGTGAAGCCTTAACATTTATACTTTGCATAATTTTTATTGCATTCAAGGTAAATACAACCTTCACAGTACAAATATCAACCTGAGACAACCATTAGACAGTGCCATGGGATGAGCCAGGCTACAAATATTCGGTAAACGCCCGCATACCCGTCACTTGGCAAGTGCGTCACCTTAATTAACAGCAAATATCAAATAGTTTGGTGTTTCTAACCCTCAGTTCCAAGTTTGGAAGCGTTACTTACATCAAAACCGTCTAATACACTACTCCGCAGTGCCCTTGCCTCTAAATTCGACCTCCGAATGCTCCAAATCTACCAACAATCAGATGTATATCATTATAATATGCTAAAGAACTAATCCAATCGAAATGTATCAAAAATACTCAAAAATCCCGAAATTGGTCAAACCCGATCCCCAGGCCCATGCCCCGAAATTCAGAAATTTTTATACCAAACTGTTCTTCATCATCTCACGAATCCGTAGATATAAAGAACACTAAATTCGGAGTCCAAATGACCCCTCAAATCACCATTTTAAAGATTCTTAATCCCAAGCCCTAATCACCCAATTTACACTGATTTTTCCCTAATTTCAACCATAATTCCGACCTTTAATCACATATAAACGAGTTTAGAGTCCAAAAATCTTACCTTGGTGAAGAACTATCGAATCCCCTCTTCAAAACCCTTCCAAAAGCTTCAAACCCGGATGAAATATTAGGAAAAATGGCTAAAATTCGCGAAGGCACGTTTTTATACCTTCTGCCCAGTGGGTCCGCACCTGTGACCACTTACACGCACATGTGGCCTCCCAGGTGCGCACCTGTGGAAAATCCCAAGAACTCTAATTCCGCACATGCGATCGACCTCCCGCACCTGCAGCCTCGCAGGTGCGGCAAATACCTCGCACCTGCGGAAATCCCCTCACATAGCCAATTCCCGCACCTGCGGTGCCACGTCCGCTCCTGCGTAACCGCACCTGCGGCTCCCCATCCGCAGGTGCGAAAAACACCAGCAACTGAACATAGCAGTGACAAAAACTATTCCAAACTCCCCGTTAACCATTTGAAACCATCCCGAGCCCCTCGGGACCCCAACCAAACATACCAACACCTCATATATGATAAAATTGCACTCCCGAAACACTAAAATTAACATCAAAACACCAGAATCACATCAAATTCAAGCCTAAGAACTTTGAAATTTCTAAAATCCTCCAACGATGTCGAAACTACCTAAAACAACTCCGATAAACCTGAAATTTTGCAGACATATCCAAAATGATATTACGAACCTGTTCCAACTGTCGGAATTCCATTCCGACCCGGATAGCCTATTTTTCACTGTCGACCGGAAATTGCCAAAAACTAACTTTTGCCAATTCAAGCCTAATTCTACACCGGGCATCACAAAAATATTCCAAACACACTCCCAAGTCCCAAATCACTTAACGAATCTATCCGAGCGATAAAATCCGCATTCCGAGGTCATTTTCCAATAAGTCAACTCTCAGTTGACTTTTCTCATTATAAGTCTATCTTTAAAAGCTAAACGATTGAACATCACTACAACCATTCGATTTCAAGCCTATCGACTCTAACAACTCAATAACAGAATAACCAACATATGACAAGTCAATAACATCGATTATAATGTAGGTTTTTACGTAACAAAGGGTCGGGTCGTTACATTAAACCACCAAAATAACATAAAAAATAATGAATTAAACTCAAAAATCCATAGAATTTCCTCCAACTTCATAAACTATCAAATTTTCCATTTTTGATCCGAAACACGTCAAACCAAGTCCGTTTCTTACCAAATTTTACAGATGACTCACATAACACATATTGAACCTGTTTCGGGCTCCGGAACTATGATACGGGCCCGGTAACACAGATTTCACATCAAAGTTCATTTTCAAAAGTCTTTATTATTTTCAGAAAACAATTTCCTTTAAAAATTTATTTATCGGACTTGGGACCTCGGAATTCGATTCCGGGCATACACCCAGGTCCCATATTTTCCTACGGACCCTTCGGAATCGTCAAATCATGGGTCCAGGTCCGTTTACCAAAAATATTGACCAAAGTCAACTTTATTCTATTAATTATCATAAATTCAAATGTTTAACACATTTCCACATAAAGGCTTCCCGGCTACACGTCCAGGATGTGCACGCATATCGAGGTGAGATTAACGGAGGCTTTGGGGGCCTTAGAATACAATTTTAGCTAAATTTACACAGGATGACCTTTTTGGTCATCACAGATTATGGGTTCGAACCTAGATTTTTTGCTCTTATTTCTAGTAACAAACACATTTTTATATTTTCTGTTGTTTTTGTTGTGAACTCAAATTTCAAAAAATAAAAAACTCTCTCATCATTTAGAACAATTTGCCTCGCTCGTTGAGCCTCTCGTTTGAATTGAAACATTTTTATTTTATTAAGTAGCATATATCAAAATTTTACTTGTGATTTTTGGTAATACTATTGCTTTAGAAGTCATGTCTTGTGAAGCTTATGCAGACTTTTAAATTAATATTGAGATACATGTCAATATTTTTCTTTTTCACTTTCCCCCAAAATAACTAATACGTTATAACATAAACGGTGCATATTACCATGAAGACAACACATAAAGGAATCTACTAATACCAAGTAATTTAAAAAGTCAAAGAAGTGAAGATAGCCGATCTTATATGTGTGTAATATAATCTAATGAATTTGTTAGTGTTTATGATAGGATTCATATTATTAGTTCATGACAAGATTAAAGACGTTATAAGTAATAATGATGAATGATATTCTTTTTGCAAAAATACGGACGAGATAAATAATAGTACAACTTGTGACAACTGTAACATAGAAAATGTTGATTAAGAAAGGAGATGAGATGCTTTGAAAAAATCTTTTCCTATTTCATAATAAAAAAGAGTGATTAATTTTTAATTTATTTTATTTATTTTATTTTATTNATTGCAACTTACTCTAAGATTTCATCCTGCATTGCTGGTTTTGTTCCAAAAATAATGTAAGAAATCAGAAGATTATCATTTTTAAATGACGCGTTACAAGTCACGTTTTTTAATTTTTTCTCTCTTCGGATGATCTTTACAGCTATTTAAGGCTCCTTTTGTGAATCGTGTTCACAAGAGGTACTATCATTTTGCTCTTAGACGAGCGTGATGCTGAAGGGGCTTTCTCTTTTTGAAAAACTGTCTTAGAAGTTTTTGCCATGTTTTTGTGAAATTTCAGAATATGAAGAAGAAAATGTTTAAGAGATGAACGCAAAGGAAGAACGAATGCAGAGAAAAATTAGTAAAGATTTGAAAAAGTTCTGGAAAGTAAAAGTTTGAGGAATGAAGGGTTGGGGTATTTATAAGGGGCATCTAAGC
The DNA here is from genome assembly GCA_005239525.1 of Nicotiana knightiana. Taxonomy (NCBI): domain Eukaryota; kingdom Viridiplantae; phylum Streptophyta; class Magnoliopsida; order Solanales; family Solanaceae; genus Nicotiana; species Nicotiana knightiana. The sequence goes on along the minus strand of ML382253.1, from coordinate 70,648 downwards.
GTGTTGAAGAAGCCAATACTTTGCTTTTTCAAATACCCCATTGTTCATTAAACGCAGAATCTTTTAAAAAAAATCAAAAGTAATATTACTTCTCTTAACTAGAGGTCTTAGGTTCGAACTCTGGGTATGAAAAAATCTTTGGTAGGAAGTGCTTTCCCTCGAATGGAGACCTATGCGGCGCGAGTCCGAATATAGTCAGGCTCCAATGAGGATACTAAACACCAAGTTGAAAATCAATATATATATATATATCTTGAATAAGTGATCTACTACGTAAAAAATCTCTATTTTTTTATACGTTTGCAAAGCCATGGTGACAATGTATAATTATGAAAAGAAAAATGTTTTGGATTCTTCATCCCACCCAAATAGAAATACTACTTTTTCGTTTGGATTAAATACTCCTTAAAGGGACTATGTGACATCATTATGCCAATATACAAATTAATAAAGACAAAGCTTGAGCATGACTCAACTTCAAAAAATAATGCTTATGAAATAAAAATTGTTTAATCCATATAAAGACAATAACTCAATTTGTTGATTAATAGTATGAGATTACACTCTTTGCTTTGGGGAGATTTCGATACCATATTTAAAGAAAGATGGGAATTTTAAATGGTAGGACTTTTTAAAAGACTTATTAATATAAATGATATACTCTTGGCTTATTTAAATAATAACAGATTTATTTACAACTAGTAAATTTATCCGCACTTAGCACGGTCATTAAAAACAAATACGACTAAATAATGATCTATATGTATTCTATATATATATTATTATAAAAGTGAGAAGCTCATAATCTAAAAGTTAAATTACATAAACACCCTTCTAAGTAGATTAAATATATTACAAAAATTGAAGAAAAAAAGGCAGCGGTTGATGTTATATGAACAATTACACCTATAGTGTTAGTACCCGAACGATGTACGGATAATATTATGATCCTTCTAAATTCTATAAAAAAAAGAAGAAAAAATTATATAAATAACTATTGACATAAACTTAAATATTATGATTCCTATATATAGTCGGTGATAGAAATAAATAAAAATACAATATGATTCAAAAATAAATACTCCTTCCCTTCAAAATTTACATAAAATATTTTTCTTATTAATCTGTTCCAAAAGAATGACACATTTCTATATTTGAAAATAATCTAACTTTAAATTTTTTATTTTACCCATTTTACCTATAATGAGAAGTTCTTGCACTCATACAAATATCATGGCCCCACAAAACTTTTAGGACCATAAGTTTCAAAAGTCTTCTTTTTCGTTTTTAAACTCTGTGCCAAGTCAACACTTCATCTGTGATCTGTGTGAAAATCCGTGCTACTCTCCATCATCCACAACAATCATGCAAGCCATGGTGACAAACACTTCATCTATGGAGGAGCAGTTGGCAAACCTAACAGAAGCAATCGCTAGCTTGACCAAATGCATGCAAAATCAAGATGCTAGAATTGACAAGCTAATAGACAGGGTCGGAATCTTGATGGAAGAAGAATCTACCCATGCACCTAGCAAACTCCCAGAAATTCAAGAGATTGATCCTCCCCTAAGACAAGTTGCATCCAATAAGGCTATCCTTATCTCGTCTGAAGGGATGATTCCAATCGATCAACTGAAGGAGTTCATCGAAGGAACTATCAAAAGCAAGTGAAGTTGCTACCAGGTCTTCCCTTACATAAGCGAAGCCGTACACTGCAAGGATTGATATGTTGAAGATGCCCGCTGGCTATCAACCTCCAAAATTTCAAAAGTTTGATGGCAAAGGCAATCCAAAGCAACATGTGGCGCACTTCTTTGAGACATGCAACAATGCTGGAACTTATGAAGATTACCTCGTCAAGCAGTTTGTCTGCTCATTAAAAGGAAATGCTTTTGATTAGTACACGGACCTCGAGGCTGGATCTGTTGGTAGCTGGGATCAAATAGATCAAGAATTCCTCAATCGCTTTTATAGCACGAGACGTACTGCGAGTATGATAGAACTCACAAATACTCGTCAACGAAAGAGTGAACCAGTTGTCGACTTTATCAATCGTTGGAGGAATTCAAGCCTCAATTGTAAAGACATGCTTAGTGAAGCTTCTGGCATAAAGATGTTCATCCAAGGTATGCATTGGGTATTGCGTTATATCTTGAAAGGTATCAAGCCTAGAACATTTGAAGAACTTGCAACTCGTGCCCATGACATGGAGTTGAGCATGGCCTCCGCTGGAAATGAAAGGCTGCCCATATATGAACCTTGAAAAGGGAATGACAAGCAAGAAGTCAGAAAATGGAGCAAGTTTGTACCAAGATCCGAAAATAAAGAAGCTATAAATGTCAACACATCACCTACGAAGTTCGCGATGAAAGTGAGCAAGAAGCAGAGTATGAAATCCACTCCGTTTCAAGATAATCCAAGTGGAAAGTTGACTCTACGAGAAATGCAAGAGAAAGAGTACCCATTTCTTGATTCTGATGTGCCATCTATTTTTGAAGAATTCCTCGAGTTAAATCTCATTGAGCTCCCGGAGATGAAGCGGCCAAATGAAGCTGGGAGGACAAATGACCCAAGTTACTGCAAGTACCATCGACTCGTGAGCCATCCTCTAGAGAAGTGCTTTGTCTTCAAGGAAAAAGTTATGGACTTGGCCCGCGAAAAGAAGATCGTGCTTGAATATGAAAAAGCAAGCGCAAACCAAGTTTCTATAACCTTTGGCTCATTTAGTCCGGATGAATTATGCGGGTTTTAAAGAAAGTAAAGACAAAGAATTACTGGAAAACCACAAAGTTGAAGACGATCAACCTGAAGACAATGGAGGTTGGACATTAGTGACTCGTCGTAGGCACCACAAAAAGAGCCCATGAAAAGAAACAATAGAACAACCAACAAGAAAAATGGTGGTAATAAGACAAGGGAAATGGAACGCAGTTAAGCCCTTAAAGTAAGCGAAAGTGGAGGTGCACCACCCTCAGAAGCCACGACATCCAGTGACCTTGAAGGAATTTGTACCAAGTTGGTTCCGCAGGAAGATTTCCCATGGGGATATTGATGCCTCTTGTTGCCATACTGATGAAGGGAAAGAAAAGAGTGATGACTTACCATTGGCACTATATTCGGAAAAGCTCATCCACTCCACTCCTCAAGAAGTTAATGCTTGTGAGGAAAAAGTCACATTCACAAGTGACGATCTTCTGCTAGGTAACACTCCTCATAACCGCCCATTGTACCTGGTTGGCTATATGCGTGATGAAAGGGTAAACCGAATTTTCATTGATGGAGGATCCTCAGTGAACATTTTGCCAATTCACACTGTGAAACAACTTGGTATTCCCATGAACGAACTCTCAGAAAGTCATGTGATGATCCAAGGATTCAACCAAGGGGGGCAAAGAGCCATAGGCGCGATCAGGCTGGGAATCACGATTGAAGATATGCAATCAAGTGCATGGCTGCATGCGATAGATGCGAAGACTTCATACAATGTTTTGCTTGGAAGGCCTTGGATACATGAGAATATAGTAGTTCCGTCTACCTACCATCAATGTTTGAAATACTACGAGGGTGAAGTCGAGAAGATGATAATTGCCGATGATGCGCCATTCACTGAGGCAGAGTCACACTTCGATGATGCAAAGTTCTACTTGAAAAACCACATTGTGAAGGAGCTAAAAGTTGATGATGACATAAAAAGCAAGAATGCAACATTGTGAATGGTTTACAATTCCGTCCCACTAGGCGTGCCAGAATTTGTAGATAATAAATTTGCGTCGAGAAAATAAAATCAAGACCGAAAATATTGCAACAATCGTAGTATTTGATTTCAAGTAATTTGAGTGTACAATCTTTATGAATCCTCTGATTGTACTTTTCTAGTATAAATTCAAGGGCCTTTGAGCATGATCTTGAATTTGAATTTTGATTTATCCGTCGCGAACACTTTGATTGTTGCCACGAATTGTATCACTGTCACGATCCATTTTACCCTCCGAAAAGTATCGTGACGGCACCTAGTCTCTATGACTAGGTAAGCCTAAAATTTGCAGAAAATGACAGAATCAATAAAATAAAGACAGAAAAGAACTCAAGTAGATGGAACATAGCTGCTCCGCATATACACTTTCATTTTCCAAAACCCGGAATGTCACCATAGTCACAAGCTCTGTACTAAATGTAACTCTATACAATGAAACAGTGGAAAAATACACAAGTCTTCTATGCCTATACTAGAGTATAAAGGGACTCGTGGGATTCTGTGGATGCGGCAGAATTACCTGGCGGTCCCCTGGCTGCTACTTGAACGACTCCTAGCCACCATATTGGGTGTTGGTACCTGGATCTGCACATGGGGAAAACATGCGCAAGAAAGGGCGTGAGTACTCCACATTCGGTACTCCGTAAGTGCCAAGCCTAACCCCAGTCAAGTAGTAACGAGGTCAGATTGAGGCCCTACTGAATTTGTAAAACTAGTCAATATACAATTTAAAACGGTGAAATATAGATAAGCAATGATAAACAGGATTAACGAAAACGGAAAGATTTAATAACAGAAAGAGAGCCCTTGGCTCAGCACAGCACAACATATATCTCAACAGTAAATGTGCAATGCAGTACACGGGAAAAGCTCTCGGATCTCAGTTCGTAGTCCCAATTTAAATATGCATTGCAGTACAGGGGGAAAGCTCCCAGATCTCGGTCCGTAATCACAATTTAAATATGAAATGTAGTACAGGGGGAAATCTCCCGGATCTCGGTCCGTAGTCCCAATTTAAATATGCAAAGCTGAAGTATGTCAATTATGACATAATTAAACAGTCCAGGAAAAACAACATGCAAGAATAGGGTAAACCTACCTAAGAATTCACATCTGATGCCGAAAGACGTCTAAACTCATCCGAATGACCTCAAATTTTGCACACAGGTCATAAATGACATTATGGACCTGCTTTCATTTTCAAAATTCCATTCCGAGTCCGATATAAAAATTTCACCTATCGACCAAAATCGCCAAAATTCTAACTTTCGCCAATTCAAGCCTAAATCCACAACCGACCTCGAAAACACATTCTGAACACGCTCCTAACCCCTAAATCACCCAACGGAGCTAACGGGGTCGACGAAATTCCATTCCGAACCCGTATTCACACAATTCTAGCTACGGCCAGATTTTTAAAGCTAAATTCCACATTTATGGACTTTGTGTCCAAAATCACCCCGGACTTCATCACTCATCGCTCCGATAAGTTCCAATAACATAAATAGACATGGGAGAAGCGGTTAATAGGGGATCAGGGCGCTAATTCTTAAAACGACCAAATAGGTCATTACATCCTCCCCCTCTTAAGAAAATCGTTCGTCCTCAAACGAGCATAGAAACATACCTGTAGCTGGGAAAAGATGAGGGTACTAACTCCGCATGTCCTGCTCGGTCTCCCAAGTCGCATCCTTGACTGGCTGACTCCTCCACTGAAACTTAACTGAGGCAATATTCTTCAATCGGAGCTTTCTGAGCTGCTTGTCCAATATATCAACAGGCTCCTCAACATATGATAGATCCTTGTCCAACTGGACTGAGCTGAAATCCAAGACATGAGTCGGGTCACGGTGATACTTCTGGAGCATGGAGACGTGGAACACTGGATGAACCCCTGCTAGGCTTGGAGGCAGGTCTAGCTCATAAGAAACCTCCCCAACACGTCGCAACACCTCAAAAGGGACAATAAATCTGGGACTCAACTTGCCTTTCTTTTCGAACCTCATGACGCTCTTCATAGGCGATACCCGAAGCAAAACCCGATCACCAGCCATAAATGCCAAGTCACGAACCTTCCGGTCCGCATAGCTCTTCCGCCTGGAATGAGCTATGCGAAGTCTCTCCTGAATCACCTTCACCTTGTCCAGGGCATCCTGAACCAAGTATGGACCCAACAATTGGGCCTCACCCGGCTCAAACCATCCCACCGGAGACCTGCACCGCCTACCATACAAAGCCTCATACGACGCCATCTGAATGCTGGACTGGTAGCTATTGTTATAAGAAAACTCTACAAGGGGAAAGTATCGATCCCATGACCCTCCAAAATCTATCGCACAGGCACAGAGCATATCCTCGAGAATGTGAATAGACATGGGAGAAACGGTTAATAGGGGATCGGGGCGCTAATTCTTAAAATGACCAACCGGGTCGTTACATCCTCCCCCTCTTAAGAAAATCGTTCGTCCTTGAACGAGCATAGAAACATACCTGAAGGTTGGAAAAGATGAGGGCACTGACTCCACATATCCTGCTCGGTCTCCTAAGTCGCCTCCTTGACTGGTTGACCCCTCCACTGAACCTTAACTGAAGCAATATTCTTCGATCGAAGCTTTCTGAGCTGCCTGTCCAATATAGCCACAGGCTCCTCAACATATGATAGATCCTTGTCCAACTGGACTGAGCTAAAATCCAAGACATGAGTCGGGTCACCGTGATACTTCCGGAAGATGGAGATGTGGAACACCGGATGAACCCCTGCTAGGCTGGGAGGCAGGTCTAGCTCATAAGCAACCTCCCAACCACGTCGCAACACCTCAAAAGGGACAATAAATCTCGGACTCAGCTTTCCTTTCTTCCCGAACCTCATGACGCCCTTCATAGGCGATACCCGAAGCAAAACCCGATCACCAGCCATAAATGCCAAGTCACGAACCTTCCGGTCTGCATACCTCTTCTGCCTGGAATGAGCTGTGCGAAGTCTTTCCTGAATCACCTTCACCTTGTCCATGGCATCCTGAACCAAGTCTGTACCCAACAATTGGGCCTCACCCGGCTCAAAACATCCCATGGGAGACTTGCACCGCCTACCATACAAAGCCTCATACGGCGCCATCTGAATGCTGGACTGGTAGCTATTGTTATAAGCAAACTCTGCAAGGGGAAATTATCAATCCCATGACCCTCCAAAATCTATCGCACAGGCACAGAGCATATCCTCGAGAATCTGAATCGTGCGCTCGGACTGCCCGTCTGTCTTAGGGTGAAAAGTTGTACTCAACTCTACCCTGGTGCCTAAATCCTGCGGAACGGCTCTCCAGAACCGCGAAGTGAACTGTGTACTCTGTCTGAAATGATAGATACTGGAATACCGTGGAGGTGAACAATCTCTCTAATATAAATCTTAGCCAACCTCTCGGATGAATATGTAGTCAGCACTGGAATGAAATGGGCCGATTTGGTCAGCCGATCCACAATCACCCAAATAACATCATGCTTCCTCAAGGTCCGAGGAAGTCCAACCACAGAGTCCATGGTGATCTGCTCCCACTTCCATTCTGGAAGCTCAATCTGCTGAAGTAACCCTCCCGGTCTCTAATGCTCACATTTGACTTGCTGACAGTTGAGACACTTGGCTAGAAACTCCACTATATCCTTCTTCATCCTTCGCCACCAATAGTGTTGTCTCAGATCCTGATACATCTTCGCGGTACCTGGATGGATGGAATACCGCGAACTATGGGTCTCCTCAAGAATCAACTCCAGAAGCCCATCCACATTGGGCACACAGATACGGCCCTGCATCCTCATCACCCCTGTCACACCTCCTTGTTTATACGCCCCAAAGGGGGTATGGGAGTTTTTCCACTTAAAGTGACATTANAAGGGGGTACGGGAGTTTTTCCACTTAAAGTGACATTATTCGAAATGGGAATATTTTATTTTTATTAGAGTCGCCACTTGGAATAGTTTATTTGGTGTCCCAAGTCACCGGTTTAAATCCCAAATTGAGGAATTTTGACTCTGTTTAAATTGTCTGCGAACCAGAAATCCGGGTAAGGAATTCTGTTAACCCGGGAGAAGGTGTTAGGCACTCCCGAATTCCGTGGTTCTAGCACGGTCGCTTAATGATTAAACTTGGCTTAAATTGTTTAATTACTCACTTTTAGGATATATTTGTATTTTTAACCTTTCTTATTATTCGATTATTTAAATAATTAACTCCATACGAGTCATGCGTACGCATACTCATTTAGTTCGACGTGTCAAGAATCATGTCACGCGTATGATGCAAGGCTAAATTGCATAGTTCAATCATATGATATACCTTACATTTTTTTACGTATTAATGGAAAAAATAATAATTATAATAATACACTTGTGAAGTGCTTAATGGAATTTACAGCTAAAAGGATGCAACTACGTCGGAACATACGTAAAAGGAGACACCCGGGCGATAGCCGGACGACAAAACCAAACAACTTGGCCCTGCCTGGCGTTAGCCAGGCGTTAGGGCTGAAACGCCAGCCCTGGCCTGGCGTTAGCCAGGCGTTAGGGCTGAAACGCCAGCCCTGGCCTGGCGTTAGCCAGGCGTTAGGGCTGAAACGCCAGGGTCCCCAGTTCGGTAAAAAGCCGAGTTTTGACGAAATTAAGTGCTTTTCAATTGAAATAAGGGTCTCCTATACGTTAAAAACTCCACAACTAAAATATTCCAATCATATTAAGTTTATGTACACAATTTTAGCTTGCTAAAAAATCATGTCACGCGTACGTGTACATAATTAATAGCACTTAATTACTTAAGAAAAAAAAAAAACTCCAAAGCCGCGCGAACGCGTACTTTACTAGAGGTGCGTAGTTCTGGGTCAACGAATTATTTTGCATTAAAACCAGTAGCCACTTACTTAACGACTAATATTTCCCGGGATTATTTTGATTGAAACACTACCCAATACTTACACGCTAAATGCTGATACTAATCAACACAGAGCCTAATATTAAGCATATGAACAATTGCATAACAGAAATACATATA
>ML382253.1:0-60375 GCA_005239525.1 Nicotiana knightiana | reverse complement strand
AAAAATCTTATATTCTAAGAATGTGAATATTTTTGTTGTTTTTAATTTTCTTAAATAGAACCTATTAAGAGTAAGATAAAAATTTAAAATATTAAGATTAGATATAACATTAATATTTATAGCAAAATGGTATAGAATTTGGGTGTGGTCAAAAAATAGTTGTTCACAACCCCGTCATCTCCTATAGTCACATCCCTGGCATCACCCCGCCGGACTCTATCCTGAAGAATCAAAAGGTGGGGATCATCATACTGGCGCTCTCTGATACGGTCATGAAGGGAAGATCGATCAACCACACAAGCTAATACCCGGCAAGGCTCAGGAAGATCCAATCTCACGAACTGACTGGATAAGGACTGAACATCTAACGCTAGAGGCCTCTCAGCTGCATAAAGGTATGCCAAACTCCCCAAACTCTCCGCCGGCAACTCAAGGCGTCGGACACCACATTGGCCTTCCCCCGGTGGTATAATATAGTGATGTCATAGTCCTTTAGCAACTCCAACCACCTACGCTGGTGCAAATTTAGATCCTTCTGCCTGAATATGTGCTGCAAACTCCGGTGATCTGTGAATATCTCACAGGGAATACCATATAAATAATGATGCCATATCTTCGGGGCGTGAACAATCACTGCCAACTCGAGATCATGAACAGGGTAGTTTTTCTCATGGACCTTCAACTGTCTGGATGCATAGGCAATCATCCTACCATCCTGCATCAACACCGCTCCCAAGTNCGATAATACCCAGCCAAACCGAGGAAACTGCGGATCTCAGTAGCTGAGGACGGTCTGGGCCAACTCTGTACCGCCTCCACCTTCTTCGGATCTACCTTGATCCCATTCAAAGACACCACGTGGCCAAGGAATGCCACATAATCAAGCCAAAATTCACACTTAGAAAACTTGGCATACAACTTCTTCTCCCTCAATGTCTGAAGCACAGTCTTCAAGTGCTGCTCATGGTCCTCTTAGGACCTAGAATATACCAGAATGTCATCAATGAATACAATGACGAAAGTATCAAGATAGGGCCGAAATATGATGTGCATCAGGTGCATGAAGGATGTTGGGGCATTGGTCAACCTAAATGACATAACAAGGAACTCATAGTGGCCATACCTGGTCCTGAAGGCAGTCTTTGGGATATCCGGTTCCCGAATCTTCAACTGATGATAACCAGAATGTAGATCAATCTTGGAGAACACCCTAGCACCCTATAACCGGTCAAATAGATCATCAATGCGAGGCAATGGGTACCTGTTCTTCAATGTCACCTTATTCAGCTGCCGGTAGTCAATACACATACGCATCGAGCCATCCTTTTTCTTCACAAATAATAACAGAGCGCCCCAAGGTGATACACTAGGCCTGATGAATCCCTTCTCAAGAAACTCATGTAACTGCTCATTCAACTCAGGAGGAGCCATGCGATAAAGAGGAACAGAAAGGGGATGAGCGCCCGACAACAAGTCAATGTCGAAATCAATGTCTCTATCGGGTGGCATACCCGGAAGATCAGCTGGAAATACATCAGAATAGTCCTGACAACTGGAACTGACTCAACTATAGGGGTCTCAGAACTAACATCTCTCACATAAGCCAAATATGCATCACACCCCTTTTCAACCATCCGCTGAGCCTTAAGAAAAGAAATGACTCGGCAGGGAGTATACTCTAAGGAACCTCACCACTCTAACCTCGAAAATCCTGGCATAGCCAGCATCACGGTCTTGGCGTGACAACCAAGAATAGCATAATAGGGAAACAGCCAGTCCATAATCAACATAACATCGAAATCTACCATACTGAGTAGTAGTAAATCAACGCTGGTCTCAAAACCACAGATAGCAATCAAACATGACCGATATACACGGTCCACAACAAGAGAATCTCCCACTAGAGTAGAAACATAAACAGGGGAACTCAAAGAATCCCGGGATATCCCCATATGTGTAGCAAAATAGTAAGACACACATGAATATGTAGAGCCTGGGACAAATAATACCGATGCATCCCGATGACAAATGGGTTAAATCCATGAAATAATTTGGACTATATTTTAAATTCAAGATATATTGGTCCAAATAAATACTACGGGCTAATATAGTTGAATTAATTGTATAAGTCCAACATATATGGATTAAATAAATAAGTCTTAATCTACTGGGCTAGCCCATTTGGTTGGGCTACAAATTATGAACCCACTTTATTAGACCCATTATGCCATCTTCCTAAAGGCCCAGTTTGGTGCCACGTGTCAAATGATGTGGCACGCCAAGTCAAGTGGAAGAGCCAATAGGATCGTGCCACATGTCAAAATGACATAGCCTGACAAGTCATATTAAAAGGCCAATAAAATTGTGCCACGTGTGCAAGTGACATGTTGTGGCCAATCAAATATGCCCATGTCACACTTCAATTTGATTGGTCGGAAAGAGTTTGTTCTTATCATAACTCTTCCCTCCCACAATTATAAATAGGGGTCATTATAACTCAGAAAAGGGACCAGAAGTTATAACAAGAAGCAAGAGAGAGCTCGTGGATCAAACGCCGCAAATTTCTCTACGAGTTTCAAGCTTCAAGCAATCAAGTTCAAGTTCAAGCTCAAAAACGAAGTCAAATAAAGAACAAGGCGTTCAAGATCAAGTCTACTTGTTCGTGATTGTAATGACCTGGTCGGTCATTTTAAGAATTAGCACCCCGATCCCCTAATGACCGCTTCTCCCATGTCTATTTATGTTATTGGAACTTGTCGGAGCGTTAAGTGATGAAGTCCGGGGTGATTTTGGACACATAGTCCATAAATGTGGAATTTAGCTTTACAAATCTGGCCGTAGCTAGAGCTGTGTGAAGACGGGTCCAGAATGAAATTTTTTCGACTCCATTAGCTCTGTTGGGTGATTTCGGGGTTAGGAGCGTGTTCGAAATGTGTTTTCGAGGTCGGGTGTGGATTTAGGCTTGAATTGGTGAAAGTTAGAGTTTTGGCGATTTCGGCCGATAGGTGAAATTTTGAAATCGGACTCGAAATGGAATTCCAAAAGCGACAACAGGTCCATAATGTCATTTATGACCTGTGTGCAAAATTTGAGGTCATTCTAATGAGTTTAGACGTGTTTCGACATCGGATGTGAATTCTAGAAATTCCTAAGTTCTTAGGCTTGAATCTATGCATAGTTGATGATTTTGATGTTATGAGATGTGTTTTTAAGGATCGAACAAGTTTGAACAAGGTATTAGGGTCAGTTGGTAGGTTTGTTTGAGGTCCCGGGGGCCTCGGGGTTGTTTCGGATGCCCAATGGTTGAGTTTGAGACTTTGAGAGCAGCTGAACCATTCTGATTCTGAAGTCTCGCACCTGCGATGGTATTTCCGCAGGTGCGAAGGGGGTGCCGCAGGTTTGACCCCAGGTCGTTCAATGAATTTTCGCACCTGCGATTGTGTTCCGCAGGTGCGGACATGCAGGTGCAAAGGGTGTGCCGCAGGTGCGACCCCGGGCCGTTTAATGAATTTCTGCACCTTCGATTGGGTTGTCGCAAGTGCAAAACATCTAGGCTGGTTATACCAAATATCCGAGGGTTTGAAATTCATAATTCCAAAATTGATTGTGAGCTCGGAACTTGGTGATTTTCAGTGGGATTTGAAGAGGAGAATCATAGGTAACGTTTTCTAACCTTAATCCATTTGTATATCAATAATATCTATCATTTTCCTCAATCTAATCAATGAAATTGTATGAAAAATAACCATGAAAATGGGATGAAATTTCTCCAAGTACCAATCTGAGGATTTAGAGAGATTTAGACGTCGGATTTTGTTGATTCTTGTTCGAGTGGGTTCATGAGCGAACGGGTGTTCGGGAAATATAAATTTTACCCGATTCCAAGACGTGGGCCAGGGGACTTTTTGGGAGAATTTCCTAATTTCACGTATTAGCTTATAAATAATTATCTATTTTGTTCCCTTGAAGTGATATTTACACCATGCAATCGATTTGAATATATTTCGGCCACCCGGAGTCAGAAACTCGCGGCAAGAGCGTGGTATGAGTTGATTAGCGCAGTTAAGGTAAGTGGTTTGCCTAATTCTGTGTTGGGAACTTCCCCTTAGGCATTTTATACTGATTTTGTTACGTGGACACCGTGTACATGAGGTGATGAGAGCGTACACGGGTCATTGTTGCTAAAATCCCATTTTTACTTCCATGAAATCGCTCATTTTCATTCATATATGACTATTCCTATCTTAATTGAGTAGATAGCTTAAGATCAACCATGCCTATCTGTTCTTACTTGATCCCCCTCCCTCCCCCCCACCTTATTTGTTACTAGTCGCATCATGCTTAGGTAGCTTTACCCTATTCTTGCCTGTTATTTTTCCTGCACTGTTTAATTAAGACATAATTGACATACTTCTTCTTTGCATATTTAAATTGGGACTACGGACCAAGATCCGGGAGCTTTCCCCCTGTACTGCATTTTACATTTAAATTGGGAATACGGACCGAGATCCGGGAGCTTTCCCCCTGTACTGAAATGCATATTTAAATTGGGACTACGAACGAAGATCTAGGAGCTTTCCCCTATACTACATAGCATATTTAAATTGGGACTACAGACTGAGCTCCAGGAGCTTTCTCCGTGTACTGCATTGCACATTTACTGTTGAGGTATATGCTGTGCTGAGCCGAGGGCTCTCTTTCTGCTATTAAATATTTCCGTTTTTGTTAATCCTATTTATTATTGCTTATCTATATTTCACTGTTTTAAATTGTATATTGACTTGTTTTACAAATTCAGTAGGGCCTCAAACTGACCTCTCTACTTGACTTGGGTTAGGCTTGGCACTTACGGAGTACCGAATGTGGAGTACTCACGCCCTATCCTGCGCATGTTTTCCCCATGTGCATATCCAGGTACCAGCACCTAGTATCGTGGCTATAAGAGTCGTTGTAGCAGCAGCTAGGAGATCGCGAGGTAATTCTGCCGCATCTGTAGAATCCCACGATTCCCCTTCTACTCTAGCATAGGCATATTGGACTTATGTATTTTTCCATTGTTTCGTTATATAGAGCTACATTTAGTACAAATCTTGTGACTGTGGTGACATTCCGGGTTTTGGGAAGTGAAAGTGTATATGCTGAGTAGCTATGTTACATCTACTTGATTTCTTTTCTGTCTTTATTTTATTGATTCTGTCATTTTCCGCAAATTTTAGGCTTACGTAGTCATAGAGACTAGGTGTCGTCACGATACCTTTCGGAGGGTAAAATGGGTCGTGACAGTGGTACAATTCGTGGCAACAATCAGAGGATTCATATAGATTGTACACTCAAATTACTTGAAATCAAATACTACGATTGTTGCAATATTTTAGATCTTGATTTTATTTTCTCGACGCAAATTTATTGTCTACAAATTCCGGCACGCCCAAGGGGACGGAATTGCAAATCATTCACAATGTTGCATTCTTTCTTTTTATGTCATCATCGACTTTTAGCTCCTTCACAATGTGTCTCTTCAAGTAGAACTTTGCATCAGTGAAGTGTGACTCTGCCTCAGTGAATGGCGCATCATCGGCAATTATCGTCTTCTCGACTTCACCCTCGTAGTATTTTAAACATTGATGGTAGGTAGACGGAACTACTTTATTCTCATGTATCCAAGGCCTTCCAAGAAAAACAGTGTATGAAGTCTTCGCATCTATCACATGCAGCCATGCACTTGATTGCATATCTTCAATCGTGATTCCTAGCCTGATCGCCCAAAAGCCTCATATAATTCTTGAACTACGGTATGACTTGATCCTCTTCATCGAGGTACGCAGGCAGCTAAGAACTCTATTCTGAGTTCAGTCGCATGATTTCAAAAGATACATAGTGTCCCAATCGTTGTTCGAATGAAGTACGATGGAATGTAATCCATTCAATCAACACTTGGAGATCGAGATGAGATACCTTTCTTCTGTTAAACTTTGGGTCCCATTTGATTTAAAGGGGATATTGTAGATTGGTGTTTTCAATAAATGATTATAGTCTTTTAAGAGGCTACCAAGTATTTGCATCAAAGTCTGGGGATCCGCTATGTCTTCATGTTCACATAACCTTCAAGTTTGTTGGACTTCGTATTCGCTCACCGTTAAAAAAGAGGGGATATTAAATTTTGATTGATAGCTAGAATAACGTCTTGTGACTTCGAGGCTTCCATACAAAAACACAAAAGTTTTGGCGAAGTCGCGCCAATTTGAAACTGTCGGTATATCAAAATCTAATGTTGACCTTGAAATATTAGCTGAAATTATCCTTAAAGTATTAAATCCTACATTTTGGATATGTTTTATATTTTGAAGTCTCATTTTCATAAAATCAAACGGTTTGTGATTTCGACGTTCCTACATCAAGATACAAATTTTTTGGTGAAGTCGCGCAAATTTGAGACTATCAATGTATCGGAATCTAAAGTTAGATTCAAAAAAAATATCTGGGACAATTCTCAAGTTATTTGTTTCCGAATTTTGGATATGTCCTAGATCTCAAAATCTATTTTCCATAAAATCAAGTGGTTCATGATTTCGACATTCCTACATCAAGATATAAAAGTTTTGGTGAAGTCGCGCAAATCTGAAATGGAACGTATCGGAATCTAAAGTTAGATTCAAACTAATATCTCGGAAGATTCTCAAATTGTTTGATTCCGAATTTTGAATATGTCCAAGATCTCGAAGTTTATTATCTATAAAATCAAGCGGTTCATGATTTCGACACTCCTACATCAAGATATAAATGTTTTAGCGAAGTCATGCAAATCTGAAATTGCCAGCATGGTGCAATATAAAGTTGGTTTTAAAATATTGTCCGGGACAATTATGAAAGCACTTTTTTAATAAAGGTTTTCATTGCAGGTGTTCGTCTCGAACTTTTAAAGGCATTTGAAGTTTTTAAGGCTTTCATTCCGAACTTTTAAAAGGTGTATGTCTCGAACTTTTGAAGGCGCTTGTCGTGAATTTTTTTAAAGGTGCATGTGGCGAACTTTAAAAAGTCCTCACTGCCGACTTTAAATATTCTACCACAAACTTTTATGGATATTTATCATGAATTTTAAAGGTCTTCACCGTGAACTTTTAAAGGCCTTCACCGTGAACTTTTAGATATCTTGACCATGAGCTTTTAAGGATCTTTACACGAACTTTTATGGGTCTTAGCCGTGAATTTTAAAGGTCTCCACGCGAACTTTTAAAGGTCTTCACCGTGAACTTTATGAGATCTTCATCACGAGCTTTTAAGGATCTTTACGCAAACTTTTAAGGGGCATTGCCATGAATTTTTTAAGGTCCTCATCACATGCTTTTAAAGATTTTCACTGTGAACTTTTAAAGGTATTCGTTGTGAACTTTTAAAGATCTTGACCACGAGATTTTAAGGATCTTTGCACGAACTTTTATGGGTCTTTACAGCAAATTTTAAAGGTATTCATCGCGAACTTTTAAAGTTCTTCATCGCAGACTTTTATGGGCTTCGCCGCAAATTTTTAAGGTGTTCATCGCGAACTTTTAAGGATCTTCGCCACTAATTTTTTAAAGTTCTTCATCGCGGACTTTTGTGGGCTTCGCCAAAAAGTTTTAAGTTCTTTATCACAAACTTTTAAGGATCATCGCCACGAATTTTTAAAGGTCTTCATCGCGGATTTTTATGGGCTTCGCCGCAAATTTTTAAGGTCTTCATCGCGAACTTTAAGGGATCTTCGCCACGGATTTTTAAAGTCTTCATTGCGTGCTTTTAAAGTCTTCACCACAAACTTTTAAAGGTCTTCGCTGTGAACTTTTAAAGATCTTGACCACGAGATTTTAAGGATTATTGTGGTCTTCGCCACAAAGTTTAAAGGTCTCCATCACAAACTTTTATGGTTTGCTGCCGCAAATTTTAAAGATCTTCATCACGAACCTTTAAAGGCCTCCGTCTCAAAATTAAAGAGGACTTCGTAATTTGACGAAATTACTGCGTCAAATTACTTCTAAAAAAATAGACAATAAGTAAAACAAGGAAGAGAAGCACAAGAAAAGAAGAAGAGATTACCTTCACCTTAATGCTTCCGAGTCTACAAAACTATATTCAATATGACTTGCAAATACTACAAATCGATGCTCAACAAATACGAACACAGGGGTTTATATAAATTTATGGAAGAGGGCATTAAAAGTTTGTTTCCAATGTGGGATTAGTTGCAAAGCGGCGAGACAGACTTTTTATCCAACAAGGATTCGACTACTAGCACTGGCGGTGTTCTAATTGGTGCCAAGAGGGTGGAAGTCTACATTAGCAACATGTAGTTTCCTTGTGAAGCCACGTGAGGTGGGAGACGTTATCTATAATTCTTGCAAAAAAAAATTGCTTAGGGAAGATGCCGCATCATGGCTAGGAAAGCTCAAGTCAATATAAATCCCATCTTGATTCCGTGCAGTTTATCATCTCAAAAAATTCTTGGCACTTGGTTTGAAATTACAATAAAGAAGAAAGCAATGGTTTGAAATTACAATAAAAAAGAAAACAATTAACTATCCAAAGATTCCTTAATAAAATCTATATTTGGGCAAATCTTTGGATTCGGAGAATTAAAACTTTGAAAGCTCGTCCTTATGCCCAGAAATGTTGAAGGAAATAAGACATAAAATTTGTCATGACCCAAAATCCCTGAGGTCGTGATGGCCCCGGACACCATTGTCAAGCAAGCCAATCATTTTAAATAGTTAAGTTAAATTTTCTGTTTTACCATTTTTGAAATCATTATCTTTAACTTGTTACGCAATAACTAAACAAAATCCATTAAGTAAATAAAATGGTTTAAATAGTCCTATTTTAGCAAGTATATCCCAACACATCCCAGAACCCGGTGTCACAAGTACATGAGCAATTTCTAAGAATTTTACAATTTCTACAAAGCTTGTCCAATACTAGTGGACAAGGAAATTAAAGTAATGTAATACAGTATGAGAGACTCTGTCAGCTGCGGATCGCCTCTAGATGATGCAGCTCGCCTAAGTCTCCAAATCCGCCACATCGCTATGAAAGTACCTGTGCAATAAAAATGCACAGCAAGTGTAGCATGAGTACGAAAATAACATGTACTTAGTAAGTCGCCCGCCTAGCCTCAGAGAGGTAGTGACGAGAAGCCGAATTAGACACTTGCTAGAGGTCAATTTAGTATATTCAAGTGTGACACTAAGCATGATTATCATAGGCAATTTATTAAAATCAGGAATAAATAATATCAACTCTTTCCACATTTAATACTTTAAATCTTCATCATATTAATAACAATTAATCAACATGTGTGATTTAATCAAATAGCAAATAATCAACGGGAAGGAACAACCTCTTCCAAAAATTTTAATAACTTTAAATCTTTGTCATTTCAGTTGACAATTTAGAATTCCAAGCCAGTAATCAGGCAAAAATCACAGCAAATACGCAGTAAATATCATGCGCAAGCAATGCCGAGGGTCGAACGGTGCGGACCAACAATAATAAACTGTGCACTGTCGAAGGGTCGAACGGCTCGAAGCATAGATGCATCTGTTTTTCCCCGCTCGCGAATCGATCATGCGACGCAGTCAACATAAAAATAATAAGGCTAGTCTGCTCGCGAATCATACCTGCGACTCAGGTGCTCAGATGTACAAATATTCACATAATAAATCCGTATTTTTATCAAGAAAGCAGTTTCCCAAGAAAGTGATAAAATTCTTCTTAAAGGAACATGAAAAATAGCTTTTAAATCTTTGTTTTGAAACTCATTTGCCAAGTTTAAAGATATTCATAATATAACCCTATCAGGTATACAATTATCCACGGAGGAATCAATTCTCTTTCTAAATGATTAAGAAAATGAACTCTAGTCTTCTTTAGATATTCAATTACATTTTCGATTATATTAGCAGTCTAATATTACAGGCAGGATCACAGGTACAACACGTAAGGCATGCTAGCGGGTCCTAGGCTACCGGACATGGCATGATAGTAGCTACGCACGGAATCCCGTCACCTCGTGCGTACGTAGCCCACAAAGATAATAGCGCATTCTTAATTAGTTCACCTAGGGGGACAATTCCCCCTCACAAAGTTAGAAAGGAGACTTACCTTGCTCCAAAATTCCATAACCGGCTTCCAAGCCCTTCCGACGACTCCAACAGACGCACAACGCCCCAGAACTATCCAAATAATGGCAAACCAATGAAAATATACTCTAATATTTGCAACAAATTCCAAATTATATAATTTCCCAACCCCGCTCAGTGAATAGACCAAAATGCCCCCGGGCCCACTTTCCCGGAATCCGAAATTTCTCGAAGATATATTCTACCCATAGCTTTATTAGTTCAAATATACAATTTACTCTAAATTCCATGCTCAAATTCGTGGTAGAAATCCAAAAATACAATTTCTAGGTTTTCTTCAATATTTTTCCACAATTTTCATGTATAATTCCATGCAATGACCTTGTATTTAACTTAGAAACATGAAGGAATTACTTACCTCGTATCCTTGATGAAACCCCTCTCTTGAAGCTCCTCCAAAATCTTCCACACCAAGTGAAAAATGAAGAAATGGCCAAAAAATCTCTACTTAAAATCATTCTGCCCAGGCCATTTCGCACCTGTTCCGCAGGTGCGACCAAACCTCCGCACCGGCGACTTTCCTCAGCTCAAGCCAACTTCGCACCTGCGCCCCATAGCCCGCATCTGCAACTTCGCAAGTGCGAAAATATCGTCGCACATGCGCTCCCATCCATAACACCACTTCTTCGCACTTGCGGCACCATAGCCGGACCTACGGCTCCGCACCTGCAGCCAAAGCCTCGCAGGTGAGGTCACACCAGATGGCAGCAACCTCAGCCTTCTTCAAACTCTCAAACTTGATCTGTTAACCGCCCGAAATCCACCCGAGGCCCACGGGACCCCGTCCAATCACACGACTCAGTCGCATAACATCCCACAGACTTGCTCGAGGCCTCAAATCACATCAAACAACGGCGAAATCACGAATCGCACTCAAACTCAAACTTTATGAACTTGAAATTCCAAACTTCCACATCTAATGCCGAAACCTTTCAAATCACGTCCGATTGACTAAAATTTTGCACACAGGTCATATTCGACATTACGGACCTGCTCCAACTTCCAGAATCGTATTCCGACCCCGATATCAAAATTTCTACTTTCGGTCGGATTTCTCGAAAACCTTCAAATTCCTATCTTTAGCCAAATGACTTCAAATTAATCTACGGACATCTGAATTCACTTTCGGTCACGTTCCCAACTCCATAATCACCATACAGAGCTATTCCCAGGCTCGGAATCCTAAATGGACATCAATAACACTGAAATGCCTTACAGCCGAAATTTATGAAATTCTTCTAAAATACTATCTTCCATAATATGCATTGAAATGCTCCCGGGTTATCCAAAGCCTGATCCGGACATACGCCCAAGTCCGAAATCATTATACGAACCTGCAGGAACCTTCAAATCCTTATTCGGAGGTCGTTTACTCAAAATTCCAATCTTAGTCTATTTCTCCAACTTTAGGCTTCTTAAATGAGAATTGTCTTTCCAAATCAACTCTAAACTTCCTGAAATTCTATTCGGACCACACCTACAAGTCATAATACCTGAAATGGATCTTCTCACGACTTCAAACCGCTGAACGACGCGCTAGAGCTCAAAATGACCGGTCAGGTTGTTACATTCTCCCCCACTTAAACAGACGTTCGTCCTCGAACGTGCTAAAAACTGCTCTGGAGTTATCTGAAATCACTGTTTAACACCTCGTGCACCTGCCCGTGCTACCACAACTCAGTTCAGTACATTAGCTTGATCAAATCTGAAGATTTCTTCTTTTATCCATATAATAAGCTCAGAACCTAGTTCAATACCTGAAATTTTCTCTGCCAGGCCTAGTTCCAATATATAAACACCATATCAACTACCACACGATATACCAGAACATGATTGCATACCTTTGCTGAATTAGCACCATGCACCGCTAAATTCATCATCTAACCACAATGACGTCCCTTGAACCTTAATAGCCAAAATTTCACGAATCTGATGCTCCCTATGCATTTCATCACAAATATACATACATCCTGCTATAACGCCGACGATACCACCACAATGGAGGAGATGTGTAGAAATTCATACCCAATTGCAGGGTTAACAAATCATCGAATATCTCATCTTGACTAGAATCATCACATCATTATGAACCTGAATAATGGTATTTGTTCTTTAATATACACTTCACATAACCTTATCGCACCGATCCCTGATCCGATAATATCGTCTCTCCCAGTATGAACTGCACAGACAACAAATCACGCCAAACATGACTAACAGCCTCACATGATACCACATCGCGCCAATAGGCCATAACTCGAACATGATAATAAGAAATGACTCAAGAAGGGAATATTCAACTCACGCAACTAATATTAATGTTTCTCAGAAAATAGGAAGTAGAACATAAGAAAAATAAATATAATAACCTTACTCATCATCACACTATTGCAGCGTGCAACCCGATCCAAATAAAATACACATGGCGACATGCCACCCGATCCACACATAAAATTTACATAAGAAGATATATACAGAGCTAATTTGCTCACTATTACAAATTACTGAATATCGATCATAACCACGCTAAGTGCATAATACCATCCTGGGGAGACTGATAAAGCCTTATGCTACAAAAATCAAGCACACCTGAGGTGCAATATATATATATATATACACACACTCTGGATCTCAAGAGCTAACCAATCGCAAGCATCATCACCTCCAATATATGGGCAAGCATCCTATCATCATATCGACATCGCGCGATAACCAATCGCAAGCATCATCGCTACCTGAGCATAGCCTTAAGGCTCTCAGAAACACAGCTACTGAGCTATATTTGGACTATATTTTAAATTCGAGATATATTGGTCCAAATAAATACTACGGGCTAATATAATTGAATTAATTGTATAAGTCCAACATATATGGATTAAATAAATAATCTTAATCCACTAGGCTAGCCCATTTGGTTGGGCTACAAATGATGAGCCCACTTTATTAGGTCCAATATGCCATCTTCCTAGAGGCCCAGTTTGGTGCCACGTGTCAAATGACGTGGCACATCAAGTCAAGTGGAAGAGCTAATAGGATCGTGCCATGTGTCAAAACTACATAGCCTGACAAATCACATTAAAAGGCCAATGAAATCATGCCACGTGTGCAAGTGACATGTTCTGGCCAATCAAATACGGCCATGTCACACTTCAATTTGATTGGTCGGAAAGAGTTTGTTCTTATCATAACTCTTCCCTCCCACAACTATAAATAGGGGTCTTCATATCTCAGAAAAGGGACCAGAAGTTATAACAAGAAGCAAGAGAGAGCTCGTGGATCAAACACCAAAAATTTCTCTACAAGTTTCAAGCTTCAGGTAATCAAGTTCAAGTTCAAGAAATCAAGTTCAAGCTCAAGAATGAAGAACAATTCAAGTATTCAAGATCAAGAACGAAGTCAAATCAAGTACAAGGCTTTCAAGATCAAGGCAACTTGTTCGTGATACAATTCATGGCAACAATCAAAGTGTTCACGACGGATAAATCAAACTTCAAATTCAAGATCAAGCTCAAAGGCCCTTGAATTTATACTAGAAAAGTAAAATCAGAGGATTCATAGAGATTGTGCACTAAAATTACTTGAAATCAAATACTACGATTGCTGCAATATTTTCGGTCTTGATTTTATTTTCTCGACGCAAATTTATTGTCTACAAATTCTGGCACACCCAGTGGGACAATCTCTACCTCTCATCTAAATTTTTCAATCATCAAAGTTCAAGAACAACGAAATGGCTTCCAGGAAAATCAACTTCCGCCAAGGCTGCTAATTCCAGGTTCTATGCTGATGTCGAAAACAAACTCAGAGTTACCTTTGGAAACTTTGGACCAGTTACGAGGAGAAAAGCAAGCTCGTTAGGACAACGAGCACCCCAAGTGTCGTCCGCATCTACCCCTATATTCGGATCTTCATCCTCAAAAGGAGTAAGATCTTCCACAAACGCACCGAAAGGAGGAAGCGATGTTACTAAAAAGATCAAGAAGACTCTCGCTCTGATTGACCTCTCCAGATAACAGCACTCTTATGTGAAGGAAGATGATGACACCTCAAGTGATGGATATTTCCCACTTACACCGCAGAGCGTGAGCCAATCAAGGATCAATCTGTGTGAAAATCCGTGATACTATCCATCATTCGAAACAATCATGCAAGCCACAAACACTTCATTTGTGGAGGAGTAGTTAGCAAACCTAACGGAAGCAATCATCAGCTTGACCAAATGCATGAAAAATCAAGATGCTAGAATTGGCAAGCTAACAGATAGGGTCGGAATCTTGATGGAAGAAGAATCTACCCATGCACCTGGCAAACTCCCAGAAGTTCAAGAGATTGATCCTCCCCCAAGACAAGTTGCATCCAATAAGGTTATCCCTATCTCGTCCGAAGGGATGATTCCAATCGATCAACTGAAGGAGTTCATCGAAGGAACTATCAAAAGCAAGTGAAGTTGATACCAAGTCTTCCCTTACATACGCGAAGCCGTACACTGCAAGGATTGATATGTTGAAGATGCCCGTTGGCTATCAACCTCCAAAATTTCAACAGTTTGATGGCAAAGGAAATCCGGAGCAACATGTGGCGCACTTCGTTGAGACATGCAACAATGCTGGAACTTATGGAGATTACCTCGTCAAGCAGTTTGTCCGCTCATTAAAAGGAAATGCTTTTGATTGGTACACGGACCTTGAGGCTGGATCTGTTGATAGCTGGGATAATTAGATCAAGAATTCCTCAATCATTTTTATAGCACAAGACGTACTGTGAGTATGATAGAACTCACAAATACTCGTCAACGAAAGAGTGAACCAGTTGTCGACTTTATCAATTGTTGGAGGAATGCAAGCCTCAATTGTAAAGATAGGCTTAGTGAAGCTTCTGGCATAGAGATGTGCATCCAAGGTATGCATTGGGTATTGCGTTACATCTTTCAAGGTATCAAGCCTAGCACATTTGAAGAACTTGCAACTCGTGCCCATGACATGGAGTTGAGCATGGCCTCCGTTGGAATTGAAAGGCTGCCCATCTATGAACCTTGCAAAGGGAATGACAAGCAAGAAGTAAGAAAATGGAGCAAGTTTGTACCAAGATCCGAAAATAAAGAAGCTATGAATGTCAACACATCACCTGTGAAGTTCGCGACGAAAGTGAGCAAGAAGCAGAGTATGAGATCCACTCTGTTTCAAGATAATCCAAGTGGAAAGTTGACTCTATGAGAAATGCAAGAGAAAGAGTACCCATTTCTGGATTCTGATGTGCCGGCTATTTTTGAAGAACTCCTTGAGTTAAATCTCATTGAGCTCCCGGAGATGAAGCGGCCAAATAAAGCTGGGTGGACAAATGACCCAAATTACTGCAAGTACCATCGACTCGTGAGCCATCCTCTAGAGAAGTGATTTGTCTTCAAAGACAAAGTTATGGACTTGGCTCGTGAAAAGAAGATTGTGCTTGAAGATGAGAAATCAAGCGCAAACCAAGTTTCTATCACGTTTGGCTCATTTAGTCCGGATGAATTATGCGGTTTTAAAGAAAGTAAAGAGGAAGAATTACTAGAAAACCACAAAGTTGAAGACGATCAACCTAAAGATGATGGAGGTTGGACATTGGCGACTTGTCGTAGGCACCACAAAAAGAGCCCACGAAAAGAATCAGTAGAACAACCAACAAGAAAAATGATGGTAATAAGATTACGGAGATGGAACCCAGTTAAGCTGTCACGATGCAATTTCGAAGTCGTGATGGCGCCTGTCGTGGAACCAGGCAAGCCGCCCTTTTTAACTAAGCTAAATTCAATTCCCCGTAAAAATACAATTTTAAACAAATTTATTGATAATACTAAGAATCTGATGTTTAAAAACAACATTTGAAAAACTAAATTTAAACCTCCAACCCCAGATCTGGTGTCACTCAGTCATGAGCAACTATAACATAAAGCAAAAGAAAAGGAGAAATGGACAAAATTGTCTCAAAATAAAGAACAAGAGGTAGAATAAGAAAGAGAAGTCGAGGTCGCGATCGCCAACTGCTACCTCGACAACTCCAATGAAAACTCTAACAGCTGCTCAATATCCACTACTGGGTCCCGGTGTACCTGGATCTGAACACAAGGTGCAAAGGTAATGTGAGTACACCAACTCAGAAGTAACGAACCCATACTATGGGCTGAGAAGTAGTGACGGACAATACCTCAAAATTTTACAATAAACAATATACCGAATTTAGACTTGCCAAAAGTTTATTAGGATGAGTAAATATGCCAAGTATGCCAGTATACTCTACATGCCATCATAAAAATATATGTATTAAACCAGTGTGGATATTCACATAGTCATCAATACTCTCACACAGAAGTCCACTCAGTACTATATATGGCTCTCAGGCCCAGGGAAGTTCGATCCCGAAATATGCATAAACACCGGTGACCGTAGTCACTCCGTACTGAGGAAAAAAAAAAGGCCAATCCAGCCCTAGGGAGAAAGTCTATCTTAGAAATACAACACTCGGACAAGATCCATGCCCAGGGACGATCCATCCCTCACATAACATCCACTTCGGACAAGATCCATGTCCAGGGAATATCCCTCACATCAATGCGCTCACTGGGGGTGTAAAGACTCCGGAGGGGCCCTAGTGGCCCAAGCGCCATATCAAGCCAACGAAGGCATGATTTAATATCGCTGTGATCTGCAGTACAATCTCATAACTGTCTCAATAACAGGCTCTCGGCCTCACTCAGTCATTACTCTTTAGTCTAAGTCACATGGATCACTGATGCATCCATCAACCCGAAACAACGATAAGTAAGCATATAATTAACAATACTGAGACTGAGATATGAAGTGATATGCTATAACAGGACTGAGTATATGAAATCAAATAATCACAAAATGAGAGAGTAATATACGACCACTCGGGTCTCACCATTTTCAGCGTGAAGCCTAGCATTTATACTTGACATGATTTCTAACAGGTTCACAATTACCACATTAACAGAAGTACAGATATCATCAGGGAATAATCACTAAGCGGTGCCATGGGATAAGCCCGGCCACAAATAATCAGTGAACGCCCGCACGCCCGTCACTTGGCATGTGCGTCACCTCAACAATAGTCATAAATCATTTAGCTCAGAGTTTCAAACCCTCAGAACCAAGTTTGGGAATGTTACTTACCCTCAAAACTGGCTAGAATACTATTCCGCAGTGCCTTTACCTCTAAATCCGGCCTCTGAGTGCTCCAAATCTACCAAGTTCATATTGTTATCATCAGTTTATGCTTAAGGAATGAATTCCAATTGAAAAGTACCAATTTTAGCTCAAAATCCGAAATTAGTCAAAACCCGACCCCCGGGCCCGCATCTCAGAAGCTGAAAAATTTTATACCAAAATGTTCTTCATCATCCCACGAGTTCGTACATATAAAGAACACTAAAATCAGAGTTTGTTTGACCCCTCAAACCAATCCCTAAAGGTCTCATAATCTCAAGCCCTAAACCCACCTTTTCCTATTGATTTTCATGAATTAAATGAGATTGTGTTCTATAATCACCCATAAATGAGTTTTAATGATCAAAACACTTACCTATCTGAAGAACACTGATTTCCCTCTTCAAAAATCGCCCCCAAAGCTCTCTGTCAGTACAAATAATGGTGTTAAAAGGTCTAATGGTCGCAGAGTGTTTTAATTTATACTTTTTGCCCAAGGGTTCCGCACCTGCGGCCCATGTCTCGCACCTGCGGTCAAAACAACCGCACCTGCGACTTTTCATTAAACGGCCTAACTCCGCACCTGCAACTCACATTCCGCAACTGCGACTTCACAGGTGCGGCCCACTATACGCATCTGTGACCTCTTCCCTGGCTAGCCAAATCTCGCACCTGCGCAGCCTCCTTCCGCTCATACGGGACCGCATATGCGATGACCCATCCGCAGGTGCGGTTACACCAGCACCAGCAACTTCAGCAGCAACACAAGCACTCCAAACTACCCGTTAACCACTCAAAACTATCTCGAGCCCCTCGGGACCANTCAAATTCAAGCCTAAGAACTTTGAAATTTCTAAAATCCTCCAACGATGCCGAAACTATCCAAAACAACTCCGATTGACCTGAAATTTTGCAGACATATCAAAAATGACATTACAAACCTGTTACAACTTTTGGAATTCCATTACGACCTTGATAGCCTATTTTCCATTGCCGACCGGAAATCACCAAAAACTAACGTTCGCCAATTCAAGCCTAATTCTACACCGGTCCTCACCAAAATATTCTGAACACACTCCTAAGTCCCAAATCACCTAACGAAGCTATCCGAGCCATCAAATCCGCATTCCGAGGTCGTTTACCAATCAGTCAACTCTCAGTTGACTTTTCCAACTTCAAGGCTTTTTTTAAAGACTAAGCGACTAAACTCTCACTACAACCATTCCGATTTCAAGCCTACCAACTCTAACACATAAATAACAGTATAACCAACCTATGACAAGTCAATAACAATAATAATAATAATGCAATTTCTACGGGACGACCGACCAGGTCGTTACATTCTCCCCCTCTTAAACAAACGTTCATCCTCGAACATGCCAAGGGTTGTTCCAAAAGCCATCAACCGCTGAATAACCTTACCATGCACACACCCGGGGGCGACCCCACGTCACCCTACCCCGCATCGATCTAATAATACAACACATTCGAATACCACTTTAACCAACCTAATTCATATGCCTTAGAACCCAAATTCCACGTCAGAACTCATCTACAAGATTAGAATCACGCCTTCGCACACCGTATACACCCGAACCCAAATCACACGAATCTGAAAGAACACAATTCAGACGTCCAAACTCTACGGAGTCAAACAATCCGATTCGGTAGAAAACATCTACATCAAGTCATACCTAAAAGTAGCATCATCTATCTAATCAAACTACGTCAAAATCGACCATACTCAGAAATGGCACATCTACCCAGGTCTCCAAACCCCCAATAGGTACCCCACACAACCGACACATACGGTTTGTAACAACAACATCACCCACAAGGGCGAGAACATGAACAAATGTAACAAAAGATTCACGGGGCGTATCCAGAGAATGGGCTAAATTATGATGAACATATGAATATGAAGAACCGAAATCAATTAAAAACATAAGCTTCTCATGACAGACTGAAACAATACATGGGATCATGGCATCAGAAGCCATCTCGTCCGGTCTGGCTGAAAATGCATAAAATCGGGCCTGATCACCACCGGATCAACGTCCCCCTCTTAGGCGACCCCTACCTGCCTGACCCCCACCTCTAGCTTCCTGGGCGGGCGGTGCATCTACTGAGTCTGAAACTGCGGGCTGACTCCTCTGCTGATAAGTACCTCTCACAAGACAAGGACAAAACCTCTTAATATGGCCCACCTCTCCACACTCAAAGCAACCTCTCTTGGAGAATGGCACTAGGGACTGAAGGAAACCCCTAGCACCAGGATAACCACTGGAAGAACCAGGCATAGATGAACTCTGAACCGATGGTGCCCAAGATGAACTCTGAGCTGGCAGGGCACTAGAAGATGGTTGCACCTGATGCGAACTATGAGGATCGTGACCAACTGATCCACCACGATAACCTGAGCGACTTGGATGAGCCTGCCTATATGGACAGCCTCTGCCGGGCTGAGGCTGCCCCCCTGAAGGAACCCCACCAAAACTATCCTCGAGACCTCTTGGCCTCCCTCTCGATCCCCTCATGGCGGTGAACCGACTCAATCCCTCTGGCAATGTCGACCACCTCCTCAAAAGAAGCGCCAGATACCCTCTCCCTAGTCAGAAAAATCCGAAGCTGATAAGTGAGGCCATCAACGAACCTCCTGATTCTCTCCCTATCCGTGGGAACTAGCCAAATAGCATGACGGGCCAATTCGGAGAACCTCATCTCATATTGTATCACTAGCATGTCCTCTTGGCACAACTGCTCGAACTCCCTACGCAGCTCCTCCCTGCCGGACTGCGGTATATACTTCTCTAGGAATAGAATGGAGAACTGACGCAGGGTAAGGGGCGCTGCATCAGCAGGTCTACGCCTCTCATAGGCTCCCACCAGGCGAGTACAACTCCTGCGAACTGAAGGTAGTAAATGGGACCCCACTAGCCTCAAGTATCCCTGATGTGCGAAGGATCCTCTGACACTTGTCCAAAAAGCCCTGGGCGTCCTCGCCCTCAGTACCACTAAAAATTGGAGGCTGGAGTCTACTAAACCTCTCTAACCGGCGCTGCTCGTCATCTGCCAAAGGTGGGACCACAAAATCTTGGGTTGGGGCAACCGGCTGGACTGGAACTGTCCCAGATGTCTGAAGCCCCGGAGTAACCTACTCAGGTGTCCGAGCAGCTGGAGTCTAAGTTCCTCCCCCGGCCTGAGAAGTAGCAGTAGTAGTAGACACGACAACGGCATGTGCCAGGCTGGTGCACAACGTCAAAATATGGGCTAGGGTCTCTTGAAGACCCGGAATCACAATGGGCACTGCTGGTGCCTGAGCCTCTCCCGTTGGGACCTCAACTGCGGGGACCTAAGCATGAGCAGTCGGAGGGTCCACAGGAACTGCCCCGGCTGCTAAGCGGGCTGCACCCCTCCCTCTGCCATGGCCTCGACCACGGCCTCGAACTCCAGCTGGTCCTGCTGGTGTCTGATCACCACGATCGGTAGCACGAGTCCTCACCATCTGTGAGAGAACGAAAACAACAGAAGTTTAGTTCCAGAATCCAACAGAGTCTCACACCAAAATTCAATAATGTGGGATTCTTCCTAAGGGTTCTGTAGCCTCTCGAAGATAAGTACAGACGTCTCCGTACCGATCCGCAACACTCTACTAAACCTGCTCATGACTGGTGAGACCTATTTAACCGAGCACTCTGATACCATCTTGTCACGACCCAATTTCAGAGTCGTGATGGCGCCTGTCGTGGAACCAGGAAAGCCGCCCTTTTTAACTAAGCTAAATTCAATTCCCCGTAAATATACAATTTTAAAAGAATTTATTGATAATACTAAGAATCTGAAGTTTAAAAAAAATATTTGAAAAACTACATTTAAACCTCCAACCGCGGATCCGGTGTCACTCAGTCATGAGCTACTATAACATAAAGCAAAAGAAAAGAAGAAATGGACAACATTGTCTCAAAATAAAGAACAACGGGTACAATAAGAAGAGATGACGAGGTCACGATCACCAGCTGCTACCTCGACAACTCAAATGAAAACTCTGACAGCTGCTCAATATACACTACCGGGTCCTGGTGTACCTGGATCTGCACACAAGGTGCAGGGGGTAACGTGAGTACACCAACTCAAAAGTAACGAACCCAAACTATGGCCTAAGAAGTAGTGATGGACAAAACCTCAAAATTTTACAATAAACAATATACTGAATTTGGACTTGCTAACAGTTTATTAGGATGGGTAAATATGCCAAGCATGCCAGTATACTCTACATGCCATCATAAAAATATATGTATTAAACCAGTGTGGATATGCACATAGTGCTCACAACTCTCCCACAGAAGTCTACTCAGTACTATATATGGCTCTCAGGCCAAGGGAAGTTCCATCCCGGAATATGCATAAACACCGGTGACCGTAGTCATTCCATACTAAGGAAAAAAAGGCCAATCCAGCCCCACGGAGAAAGTCCATCTCCGGAATACAAAACTCGTACAAGATCCTTGCCCAGGGACGATCCATCCCTCACATAACATCCACTTAAGACAAGATCCATGTCCCTGGAAGATCCATACCTCACATCAATACGCTCACTGGGGGTGTAAAGACTCCGGAGGGGACCTAGTGGCCCAAGCGCCATATCAAGCCAACGAAGGCATGATTTAATATCATTGCGGTGTGCAGTCCAATCTCATAACTGTCTCAATAACAGGCCCTCGGTCTCACTCAGTCATTACTCTTCAATCTCACTCACATGGATCACCGATGCATCTATCAGCCCGAAACAAAGATAAGTATGCATATAATTAACAATAGTGAGACTGAGATATGAAGTAATATGCTATAACGGGACTGAGTATATGAAATCAAATAATCACAAAATAAGACAGTAATATACGACCACTCGAGTCTCAGCATTTTTGGCGTGAAGCCTAGCATTCATACTTAACATGATTTCTAACAGGTTCACAATTACCACATTAACAGAAGTACAGATATCATCAGGGAATAACCACTAAGCGGTGCCATGGGATAAGACAGGCCACAAATACTCGGTGCATGCCCGCACGCCCATCACTTGGCATGTGCGTCACCTCAACAATAGTCATAAATCATTTAGCTCGGGGCTTCGAACCCTCAGAACCAAGTTTGGAAATGATACTTACCTCAAAACTGGCTAGAATACTTTTTCGCAGTGCCTTTGCCTCTAAATCCGATCTCTGAGTGCTCCAAATCAACCAAGTTCAGATTTATATCATCAATTTATGCTTAAGGAATAAATTCCAATTGAAAAGTACCAATTTTAGCTCAAAATCCGAAATTAATCAAAACCCAACCCCCGTGCCCGCGTCTCGGAACCTGACAAATTTTATACCAAAATGTTCTTCATCATCCCACGAGTCCGTACATATAAAGAACACTAAAATCGGAGTTCGTTTGATCCCTCAAACCAATCCCTAAAGGTCTCACAAACTCAAGCCCTAAACCCACCTTTTTCTAATGATTTTCATGAATTAAATGCTAAGATTGTGTTCTATAATCACCCATAAACGAGTTTTAATGATCAAAACACTTACCTCTATGAAGAACACTGGTTTCCCTCTTCAAAAATCGCCCCCCAAGCTCTCTGTCCGTCCAAATAATGGTGTTAAAAGGATTAATGGTCGCGGAGGGTTTTAATTTATACTTTCTGCCCAGGGGTTCCGCACCTGCGGCCCATGTCTCGCACCTGCAAGACCGCACCTGCGACTTTTCATTAAACAGCCTAACCTCGCACCTGCGACTCACATTCCGCACCAGCGACTTCGCAGGTGCGGCCTACTATCCGCATCTGCGACCTCTTCCATGGCTGGCCAAATCTCGCACCTGCGGAGCCTCCTTCCGCTCATGCGGGCCCGCACATGCGATGACCCATCCGCAGGTGCGGTTACACCAGCACCAGCAACTTCAGCAGCAACACAAGTACTCCAAACTCCCCGCTAACCACTCAAAACCATCCTGATCCCCTCGGGACCCCAACCAAACACCAACACCTCATATATGATCATTTAAACTTAGTTTCACTCCCGAAAAACAAAAAATAATATCAAAACACCAAAATCACATCAAATTCAAGCCTAAGAACTTTAAATTTCTAAAATCCTCCAATGATGCCAAAACTATCCAAAACAACTCCGATTTACCTGAAATTTTTCAACCATATCAAAAATTACATTACGAACCTGTTCCAACTTCCGGAATTCCATTCCGACCCTGATAGCCTATTTTCCATTGCCGACCGGAAATCACCAAAAACTAACTTTTGCCAATTCAAGCCTAATTCTACACTGGTCCTCACCAAAATATTCTGAACACACTCCTAAGTCCCAAATCACCTAACGAAGCTATCCGAGCCATAAAATCCACATTCCGAGTTCGTTTACCAATAAGTCAACTCTCAGTTGACTTTTCCAACATTAAGGCTATTTTTAAAGGCTAAGCGACTAAACTCTCACTACAACCATTCTGATTTCAAGCCTACCAACTCTAACACATCGATAAAAGTATAACCTATGACAAGTCAATAACAGTAATAATAATGCAACTCTAACACATCGATAACAGTATAACCAACCTATGACAAGTCAATAACAGTAATAATAATGCAACTCTAACACATCGATAACAGGATCCTCAGTGAAGATTTTTCCAATTCACACTGTGAAAAAACTTGGTATTCCCATGAATGAACTCTCAGAAAGTCGTGTGATGATCCAAAGATTCAACCAAGGGGGGCAAAGATCCATAGGTGCGATCAGGATGGGAATCACGATTGAAGATATGCAATCAAGTGCATGGCTTCATGTGATAGATGTGAATATTTCATAAAATGTTTTGCTTGGAAGGCCTTGGATACATGAGAATAAAGTAGTTCCGTCTACCTACCCTCAATGTTTAAACTACGAGGTGAAGTCGAGAAGACGATAATTGCCGATGATGCGCCATTCACTGAGGCAGAGTCACAGTTCGCTGATGCAAAGTTCTACTTGAAAAATCACATTGTGAAGGAGCTAAAAGTTGATGATGACATAAAAAGCAAGAATGACGAGCCCATAGATAAAAGAGTTGAGGTAACTATCGGTAAATCCAAAGTTGTTACTGAGGAGGTAACACCCAACGTGAATAAATCTCATAGAGGGGATATTGCATCTTATGGCAAGAAAGTAAGTCTTAAGCTCCAATATGTCCCTAAAAGGAAGAAATACGAGGGCGAACCATCTAATCTCCACACTAAATCACATAGAAGAGCCAATGGGATCATGCCACATGTCAAATGGACAAGGCATACCAAGTCAAATTAAAAGACCAACGAAACCGCGACACATGTGCAAGTGACATGTTCTGGCCAATCAAATGCGTCCTTGTCACACTTCAATTTGATTGGTTGAAAAGAGTTTGTTCTGATCCTAACTCTTATGTCCCACAACTATAAATAGGGGTCTTCATAACCCAGAAAAGGGACATAAGAGTTAGGATCAGAACAAACTCTTTTGTCCCACAACTATAAATAGGGGTCTTCATAACCCAGAAAAGGGACCAGAAGTTATAACAAGAAGCAAGAGAGAGCTCGTGGATCAAACGCCGCAAAATTCTCTACAAGTTTCAAACTTCAAGCAATCAAGTTCAAGTTCAAGCTCAAGAACGAAGAACAATTCAGGTATTCAAGATCAAGAACAAAGTCAAATCAAGTACAAGGCGCTCAAGATCAAGGCTACTTATTCGTGATACAATTCGTGGCAACAATCAAAGTATTCGCGACGGATAAATCGAAATTCAAATTCAAGATCAAGCTCAAAGGCCCTTGAATTTTGGATATGTCCAAGATCTCGAAGTCTATTATCTATAAAATCAAGAGGTTCATGATTTCGACATACCTATATCAATATATAAAAGTTTTGGTGAAGTCACGCAAATCTGGAATTGCCAGCATAGTGGAATATAAAGTTGGTTTTAAAATGTTATCCGGGACAATTCTGAAGGTGCTTTTTTTTAAAAAGGTTTTCATTGCAGGTGTTTGTCTAGAACTTTTAAAGGCATTCGAAGTTTTTAAGGCTTTCATTCCGAACTTTTAAAAGGTGTATGTCATGAACTTTTAAAGGCACTTGTCGTGAATTTTTTTAAAGGTGCACGTGGCAAACTTTAAAGAGTCCCCGCTGCCGACTTTAAAGATTTTTACCACAAACTTTATGGATATTCATCATGAATTTTAAAGATCTTCATCACAAACTTTTAAAGGCCTCCGTCTCGAACTTAAAAAGAACTTTGTAATTTGACGAAATTACTGCGTCAAATTACTTCTAAAAAAAAGAGACAATAAGTAAAACAAGGAAGAGAATCACAAGAAAAGAAGAAGAGATTACCTTCACCTCAATGCTTCCGAGTCTACAAAACTAGACTCAATATGGCTTGCAAATACTACGAATCGATACTCAACAAATACGAACACAGGGGTTTATATAAATTTATGGAAGACGGCGTTAAAAGTTTGTTTCCCATGTGGGATTAGTTGCAAAGTGGCGAGACAGACTTTTTATCCAACAAGGATTCAACTACTATCACTGGCGGTGTTCTAATTGGTTCCAAGAGGGTGGAAGTCTACATTAGCAACATGTAGTTTCCTTGTTAAGCCACGTGAGTTTGGAGACATTATCTATAATTCTTGCAAAAAAAAATTGCTTAGGGAAGATGCGACATCATGGATAGGAAAGCTCAAGTCAATATAAATCCCATCTTGATTCCGTGCAGTTTATCATCTCAAAAAATTCTTAGCACTTGGTTTGAAATTACAATAAAGAAGAAAGTAATTAACTATCCAAATATTCCTTAATAAAATCTGTACTTGGGCAAATCTTTGGATTTGGAGAATTAAAACTTTGAAAGCTCGTCCTTATGCCCAGAAATGTTGAAGGAAATAAGACATGAAATTTTCCTTCATTTGAAGTTATGGGGTATTAATGATCGTTGCATGCATTCATAGTGTACTTCAAGCCTAGTCTTCTATGTTTGAGAAGTTTTTTTGTGACAAGTCTTGAAGTAGGGGGCATTTGTAGGCATATAAATGTTTCTTAAAATTAAATCCATGAAATGATCCTCCTATGGCTCTAGGAAGTTGAACTTGAGTTGATTTTCCTGGAACCCATTTCGTTGTTCTTGAACTTTGATGATTGAAAAGTTGAGATGAGAGGTAGATATTGTCCCACTGGGCGTGCCAGAATTTGTAGACAATAAATTTGCGTCAAGAAAATAAAATCAAGACCAAAAATATTGCAACAATTGTAGTATTTGATTACAAGTAATTTGAGTGTACAATCACTATGAATCCTCTGATTCTACTTTTCCAGTATAAATTCAAGGCCTTTGAGCTTGATCTTGAATTTTAATTTTGATTTATCCGTCGCGAACACTTTGATTGTTGCCACGAATTGTATCACGAACAAGTAGCCTTGATCATGAACGCTTTGTACTTGATTTGACTTCGTTCTTAAACTTGAATACTTGAATTGTTCTTCGTTCTTGAGCTTGAACTTGATTTCTTGAACTTGAACTTGATTGCTTGAAGCTTGAAACTTGTAGAGAAATTTGCAGTGTTTGATCCACGAGCTCTCTCTTGCTTCTTGTTATAACTCCTGGTCCCTTTTCTGAGTTATGAAGACCCCTATTTATAGTTGTGGGAGGGGAGAGTTATGATAAGAACAAACTCTTTCCTACCAATCAATGTGAAGTGTGACATGTTCGTATTTGATTGGCCAGAACATGTCAATTGCACACGTGGCACGATTTCATTGGCCTTTTAATGTGACTTGTCAGGCTATGTCATTTTGACACATGGCACAATCCTATTGGATCTTCCGCTTGACTTGGCGTGCCACATCATTTGACACGTGGCACAAAATTGGGCCTCTAGGAAGATGGCATATTGGACCTAATAAAGTGGGCTCATCATTTGTAGCCCAACCAAATGGGCTATTAAACTGCCAATTGCACTTGCATACTCTAATTGAGCAACTGTTCTTCCAGTATTTTCAATAAGTTTGATACTTATCATATGGAATTTTAGCAGTGGACTAAGACTTATTTATTTAATCCATATATGTTGGACTTATACAATTAATTCAATTATACTAGCCCGTAGTATTTATTTGGACCAATATATCTCGAATTTAAAATATAGTCCAAATTGTTTCATGGATTTAATTTTAAACAAAATTTATATGCCTATAAATGCCCCCTACTACAAGACTTGTCACGAAAAACTTCTCAAAAATAGAAGACTAGGCTTGAATTACACCATGTATTCATGCAACGGTCATTAATACCCCATAACTTCAATATGAAGGAAATTTTTTAACGACCCGACCGGTCGTTTTGAACTCTAGTGCATCGTTCAGCGGTTTGAAGTCGTGAGCAGCTCCTTTTCAGGTATTATGACTTGTAGGTGTGGTATGAATTGAAATTTGGGAAGTTTAGAGTTGATTTGGAAAGAAAATTCTCATTTCATAAGCCTAAAGTTGGAGAAATGGACAAAGATTGGAATTTTGAGTAAACGACCTCCAAATCAGGATTTGAAGGTTCCTGCAGGTTCGTATGATGATTTCGGACTTGGGCGTATGTCCGGATCAGGCTTTGGATAACCCGGGAGCGTTTCGATGCATATTATGGAAGAGGTCAATCGGACGTGATTTGATAGGTTTTGCCATCGGATGTGGAAGTTTGGAATTTCGAGTTCATAAAGTTTGAGTTTGAGTGCAATTCATGATTTCGGCATTGTTTGATGTGATTTGAGGCCTCGAGCAAGACCGTGGGCTGTTATGGGACTCAGCCGTGTGATTGGATGGGGTTCCGGGGGCCTCGAGTGGATTCCAGGCGGTTAACGGATCAAGTTTGAGAGTTTGAAGAAGGCTGAGGTTGCTATCATCTGGTGTGACCGCACCTGCGAGGCTTTGGCCACAGGTGCGGCTATGGCACCGCAGGTGCGAAGAAGTGGTGGTCTGGCTGGGAGCGCAGGTGAGACGATATTTCCGCACCTGCGAAGTCACAGATGCGGGCTATGGGGCGCAGGTGCAAAGTTGGTTTGAGCTGAGGAAAGCCGCAGGTGCGGAGGTTTGGTCAGACCTGCGGAATCACGGGTGCGAGAGTTGGATCGCAGGTGCGAAAAATGTCCTGGGCAGAATGTTTTAAAACCGAGATTTGTTGGCCATTTCGTCATCTTTCACTTGGTGTGGACGATTTTGGAGGAGCTTCAAGAGAGGGTTTTCGTCAAGGATCACAAGGTAAGTAATTCCTTCATGTTTCTAAGTTAAATACCAGGTTATTGCATGGAATTCTACATGAAAATTGTGGGAAATTTTTGAAAATACTAAAGAAAACCTGGAAATGGTATTTTGGATTTCTACCACGAATTTGAGCATGGAATTTAGAGTAAATTGTATATTTGAACTAATAAAGCTATGGGTAGAATATATCTTCGAGAAATTTCGAATTCCGGGCACGTGGGCCCGAGGGCATTTTGGTCGATGCACTGAGCGAGGTTGGGAAATTATATAATTTGGAATTTGTTGCAAATATTAGAGTATATTTTTATTGGTTTGCCGTTATTTGGATAGTTTTGGGGCGTTGTGCATCCGTTGGAGTCGTCGGAAGGACTTGGAAGTCGGTTATGGAATTTCGGAGCGAGGTAAGTCTCCTTTCTAACTTTGTGAGGGGGAATTGTCCCCCTAGGTGAACTAATTAAGTATGTGCTATTATCTTCGGGGGCTACGTACGCATGAGGTGACAGAAGTCCGTGCGTAGCTACTATCATGCCATGTCCGGGTAGCCTAGGACCCACTAGCATGCCTTACGTGTTGTACCTGTGATCCTGCATGTAATATTAGACTGCTAATATAATCAAAAACGTAATTGAATATTTAAAGAAGACAAGACTTCATTTTCTTAATCATCTAGAAAGAGAATTTATTTCTCCATGGATAATTGTATACCTGATAGGGTTATATTATGAATATCTTTAAACTTGGAAAATGAGTTTCAAAACAAAGATTTAAAAGCTATTTTTCATGTTCCTTTAAGAAGAATTTTACCACTTTCTTGGGAAACTGCTTTCTTGATAAAAATACGAATTTATTATGTGAATATGTATATATATGAGCACCTGAGTCGCAGATATGATTCGCGAGCAGGCTAGCCTTATTATTTTTATGTTGACCGCGTCGCATGATCGATTCGTGAGTGGGGAAAAATAGATGCATCTATGGTTCGAGTCGTTCGACCCTTCGGCAGCGCACAGTTTATTATTGTTCGTTCGCGTCGTTCGACCCTTGGCATTGCTTGTGCATGATATTTACTGCGTATTTGCTGTGATTTTTGCCTGATTACTGGGCTGGAATTCTAAGATGTCAACTAAAATGACAAAGATTTAAAGTTATTAAAAATTTTGGAAGAAGTTGTTCCTTCCCGTTGATTATTTGATATTTGATTAAATCACACATGTTGATTAATTGTTATTAACATGACGAAGATTTAAAGTGTTAAATGTAGAAAGAGTTGATATTATTTATTCCCGATTTTAATAAATTGCCTATGATAATCATGCTTAGTGTCACACTTGAATATACTAAATTGACCTCTAGAAAGTGTCTAATTCGACTTCTCGTCACTACCTCTCTGAGGTTAGGCGGGCGACTTACTGAGTACGCGTTATTTTCATACTCATGCTACACTTGTTGTGCAATTTTATTGCACGGGTACTTTCATAGCGATGTGGCGGATTTAGAGACTTAGGCGAGCTGCATCATCCGGAGGCGATCCGCAGCTGACAGAGTCTCCCTCATATTGTATTACATTGCTTTAATTTCCTTGTCCACTTGTATTTCGGACAAGCTTTGTAGAAATTGTAAAATTCATAGAAATTGCTCATGTACTTGTGACACCGGGTTCTGGGATGTGTTAGGATATACTTGCTAAAATAGGTCTATTTAAACCATTGTATTTACTTAATGGATTTTGTTTAGTTATTGCGTAACAAGTTAAAGATAATGATTTCAAAAATGCTAAAACAGGAAATTTAACTTAACTATTTAAAATGATTGGCTTGCCTGACAATGGTGTCCGGCGCCCTCACGACCTCAGGGATTTTAGGTCATGACAAATTACATGTCTTATTTCCTTCAACATTTCTGGGCATAAGGACGAGCTTTCAATGTTTTAATTCTCCAAATCCAAAGATTTTCCCAGGTACAGATTTTATTAAGGAATCTTTGGATAGTTAATTGCTTTCTTCTTTATTGTAATTTCAAACCATTGCTTTCTTCTTTATTGTAATTTCAAACCAAGTGCCAAGAATTTTTTGAGATGATAAACTGCACGGAATCAAGATGGGATTTATATTGACTTGAACATTCCTAGCCATGATGCGGCATCTTCCCTAAGAAATTTTTTTTGTAAGAATTATAGATAATGTCTCCAACCTCACGTGGCTTAACAAGGAAACTACATGTTGCTAATGTAGACTTCCACCCTCTTGGCACCAATTAGAACACCGCCAGTGCTAGTAGTCGAATCCTTGTTGGATAAAAATTTTGTCTCGCCGCTTTGCAACTAATCCCATATCGGAAACAAACTTTTAACGCCCTCTTCCATAAATTTATATAAACCCTTGTGTTCGTCTTTGTTGAGCATCGATTCATAGTATTTGCAAGCCATATTGAGTCTAGTTTTGTAGACTCAGAAGCATTGAGGTGAAAGTAATCTCTTCTTCTTTTCTTGAGCTTCTCTTCCTTGTTTTACTTATTGTCTCTTTTTTAGAAGTAATTTGACGCAGTAATTTCGTCAAATTACGAAGTCCTCTTTAAGTTCGAGACGGAGGCCTTTAAAAGTTTGTGATGAAGATCTTTAAAATATGCGGCAGCAATCCATAAAAATTTGCGATGGAGACCTTTAAACTTTATGGCGAAGACCGCAATAATCCTTAAAAGCTCGTGGTCAAGAACTTTAAAAGTTCAAAGCAAAGACCTTTAAAAGTTTGCAAAGTCTTTAAAAGCACGCGATGAAGACCTTTAAAAATCCGTGGCGAAGATCCCTGGAAGTTCGCGATGAAGACCTTAAAAATTTGCGGCGAAGCCCATAAAAATCCGCGATGAAGACCTTTAAAAATTCGTGGTGATGACCCTTAAAAGTTTGTGATAAAGACCTTAAAAAATTTTGGTTGAAGCCCATAAAAGTCCGCGATGAAGAACTTTAAAAAATTCGTGGCGAAGATCCTTAAAAGCTCGCGATGAACACCTTAAACATTTGCGGGGAAGCCCATAAAAGTCCGCAATGAAGAAGTTTAAAAGTTCGCAATGAATACCTTTAAAATTTGCTGCAAAGATCCTTAAAAGCTCGTGGTCAAGATCTTTAAAAGTTCAATGAATACCTTTAAAAGTTCACGGTGAAAATCTTTAAATGCACGTGATGAGGACCTTTAAAAATTCGTGGCAATGCCCCTTAAAAGTTCGCGTAAAGATCCCTAAAAACTCGTGATCAAGATCTCTAAAAGTTCACGATGAAGACCTTTAAAAGTTCGCGTGAAGACCTTTACAATTCACGGCTAAGACCCATAAAGTTCGCGTAAAGATCCTTAAAAGCTCATGGTTAAGATATCTAAAAGTTCACGGTGAAGGCCTTTAAACGTTCGCGGTGAAGACCTTTAAAATTCATGATGAATATCCATAAAAGTTTGTGGTAGAAATCTTTAAAGTCGGCAA
Source organism: Nicotiana knightiana (assembly GCA_005239525.1). Lineage (NCBI taxonomy): Eukaryota > Viridiplantae > Streptophyta > Magnoliopsida > Solanales > Solanaceae > Nicotiana > Nicotiana knightiana. Next base: position 28,221 of record ML382253.1, on the reverse strand, counting down.
TGGGGACTCTATAAAGTTCGCCACGTGCACCTTTAAAAAAATTCACGACAAGCGCCTTTAAAAGTTCAAGACATACACCTTTTAAAAGTTCGGAATGAAAGCCTTAGAAACTTCAAATGCCTTTAAAAGTTTGAGACGAACACCTGCAATGAAAATCTTTTAAAAAAAAGCGCCTTCAGAATTGTCCCGGACAACATTTTAAAACCAACTTTATATTGCACCACGCTGGCAATTTCAGATTTGCGCGACTTCGCCAAAACTTATATATCTTGATATAGGAATGTCGAAATCATGAACCGCTTGATTTTATAGATAATAGACTTCAAGATCTAAGACATATCCAAAATTTGGAATCAAACAATTTGAGAATCGTCCCAGATATTAGTTTGAATCTAACTTTAGATTCCGACACGTTCCATTTAAGATTCTTGTGACTTCACCAAAACTTTTATATCTTGATGTAGGAATGTCAAAATCATGAACCGCTTGATTTTATCGATAATAGACTTCAAGATCTAAGACATATCCAAAATTTGGAATCAAACCATTTGAGAATCGTCCCAGATATTAGTTTGAATCTAACTTTAGATTCCGACACGTTCCATTTAAGATTCTTGTGACTTCACCAAAACTTTTATATCTTGATGTAGGAATGTCAAAATCATGAACCGCTTGATTTTATGAAAAATAGACTTTAAGATCTAGGACATATCCAAAATTCGGAAGCAAATAACTTGAGAATCGTCCTAGATATGTTTTTTGAATCTAACTTTAGATTCTGATACGTTGATAGTCTCATATTTGCGCGACTTCAAAATTTGTATCTTGATGTAGGAACGTCGAAATCACAAACCGTTTGATTTTATGAAAATAAGACTTCAAAATATAAAATATCTCCAAAATATAGGATTTAATACTTTAAGGATAGTTTCAGCTAATATTTCGAGGTCAACATTAGATTTTGATATACCGACAGTTTCAAATTGGCGCAACTTCGCCAAAACTTTTGTGTTTTTGTATGGAAGCCTCGAAGTCACAAGATGTTTCTCTTGATATCAATCAAAATTCAATATCCCCTCCTTTTTAGCGGTGAGAGAATATGAAGTCCAACAAACTTGAGGGTTATGTGAACATGAAGACATAGCGAATCCCCAGACTTTGATGCAAATACTTGGTAGCCTCCTAAAAGACTATAATCATTTATTGAAAACACAAATCTACCATAGCCCCTTTAAATCAAATGGGATCCAAAGTTTAACAGAAGAAAGGTATCTCAGCTCGATCTCCAAGTGTTGATTGAATGGATTACATTCCATCGTACTTCATTCGAACAACGATTGGGGCACTATGTATCGTTTGAAATCATGCGACTAAACTCAGAATAAAGTTCTAAGCTACCTACGTACCTCGGTGAAGAGGATCAAGTCATACCGTAGTTCAAGAATTATATGAGGCTTTTGCGCGATCAGGCTAGGAATCACGATTGAAGATATGCAATCAAGTGCATGGCTGCATGTGATAGATGCGAAGACTTCATACAATGTTTTGCTTGGAAGGCCTTGGATACATGAAAATACAGTATTTCTGTCTACCTACCATCAATGTTTAAAATACTACGAGGGTGAAGTCGAGAAGACGATAATTGCCGATGATGCGCCATTCACTGAGGCAGAGTCACACTTCGTTGATGCAAAGTTCTACTTGAAGAACCACATTGTGAAGGAGCTAAAAGTTGATGATAACATAAAAAGCAAGAATGCAGCATTGTGAATGATTTGCAATTCCGTCCCACTGGGCGTGCCAGAATTTGTAGACAATAAATTTATGTTGAGAAAATAAAATCAAGACCGAAAATAATGCAACAATCGTAGTATTTGATTTCAAGTAATTTGAGTGTACAATCTCTATGAATCCTCTGATTTTACTTTTCTAGTATAAATTCAAGGGTCATTGAGCTTGATCTTGAATTTGAATTTTGATTTATCAGTCGCGCACACTTTTATTGTTGCCACGAATTGTACCACTGTCACGACCCATTTTACCCTCCGAAAGGTATCATGACGGCATCTAGTCTCTATGACTAGGTAAGCCTAAAATTTGCGGAAAATGACAGAATTTATAAAAAGACAGAAAAGAACTCAAGAAGATGTAACATAGCTTCTCAGCATATACACTTTCACTTCCCAAAACCTAGAATGTCACCATAGTCACAAGCTATGTACTAAATGTAGCTCTATACAATGAAACAATGGAAAAATACATAAGTTTTCTATGCCTATACTAGAGTAGAAGGGGACTCGTGGGATTCTGCGGACACGGCAGAATTACCTCGCGGTCTCCTAGCTGCTGCTAGAACAACTCCTAGCCACGATACTGGGTGCTGGTACCTGGATCTGCACAAGGGGAAAACATGCACAGGAAAGGGCGTGAGTACTCCACATTCGGTACTCCGTAAATGCCAAGCGTAACCCCAGTCAAGTAGTGATGAGGTCAGGTTGAGGCCCTACTGAATTTGTAAAACAAGTCAATATATAATTTAAAACAGTGAAATATAGATAAGCAATGATAAACAGGATTAACGAAAACGAAAAGATTCAATAACAGAAAGAGAGCCCTCGGCTCAGCACAACATGTATCTCAATAGTAAATGTACAATGCAATACACGGGGAAAGCTCCCAGATCTCAGTTCGTAGTCCCAATTTAAATATGTTATGCAGTACAGGGAGAAAGCTCCCGGATCTCCATTCATAGTCCCAATTCAAATATGCATTTCAGTACAGGGGGAAAGCTCTCGGATCTCGGTCCGTAGTCCCAATTTGAATATGAAACGCAGTACAGGGGGAAAGCTCTGGGATCTCGGTCTGTAGTCCCAATTTAAATATGCAAAGAAGAAGTATGTCAATTATGAATTAATTAAACAGTCCAAGAAAAACAACATGCAAGAATAGGGTAAAGCTACCTAAGCGGGATCAAGTAAAAATAGGTAGGCATGCTTACTCTTAAGCTATCTACTCAATTAAGATAGGAAACAGTCATATATGAATGAAAATAAGTGATTTCATGGAAGTAAAAATAGGATTTTAGCAACAATGACCCGTGTATGCACTCCTCACCTCACGTACACGGCGTCCACGTAACAAAATCAGTATAAAAATGCCTAAGCGGAAGTCCCCAACACAGAATTAGGCAAGCCACTTACCTTGACTGTGCTAATCAACTCAATACCACGCTCTTGCAGCGAGTATCTGACTCCGAACACCTGTAAAGACCCATAAAATTTTCTTGTTTAAATTAATGCCCGAATGAGTCCCCTAGTTGTTTTTATTGTGGAAATTTTTAAAACGGACCTAAATTGAGTAAAAAGTACCCCGGGACTTAGAGAATTAAATTTTCCAGAAAGTAGGTGTTATGCGCGCACTATGCGATCGCATAAAGTGTATGCGGACCGCATAATGGTCGCATACACGAGCAGATCATTGCCCTATTTTAGGACAACTATGCAGTCCAATAAGCAATCGCATTTCGGTTCTGCGGACCGCATAGCTATCACATTATTGCCCTTTGATTTTTGGGAGGGAGGTTATGCGACGCACTATGCGATCGCATAACGTGTATGCGGACCGCATAATGGTCGCATACCTGGGCAGATTGATTTCGATTTTGGCCCATCTTGAGGGCCATTCTGCGGTCGACTCTGCGGACCGCATGTAAGGAATGCGATCGCATTCCTGACCGCATTCTTGTGTCGGGCTCCTATTTTTCTAATTTTAAAACTCGACCCCAGTTCATTAAAACACCCCTCCCCTTCATTTTTAACCATTTTCTGAACAAAATTAGAGAGAGAGGAGAGAGGCTTCTTGAGAGAGAAAGCTTTATCTTTATCAATTGGATTTTCAAAGTCACTCAGGCCTGGAAATTTTGAGTAATCATCTTCTTCTTCATTCTAACAGGTAAGAATCCCCAACCCTTTTTCCATTGGTTTTCAGGTTTGAAACAAAAAGGGGACTCTCATGAATTGATTCTTGAAAATATATGTTGATACCTTGCATGCATGCTCATTAATTTCCATAATCTAGTAAGGGGAGAGGTGTCACGACCCAAACTAGAGGATCATGACTAGCACCCGGGCCATACTTGCCGAGCACCAACATACATTTTATCTAACCTTCTTATTATGTTTAAGGGATAACAAGATCAATACAATGGTAGATATGGATCATGAACATACATCATATAGGATGACATGATTTCGAAGAAACTACATAAAAGGTACGAGCTACAACGCTGCCATGAAAGACTATACAACAAAACTTATCCAACAAGGAATACCAAACTATACATGAGTTGACATCTGTCTATGAGCCTCTAAAGGAGCATAAGAAATGCAACATAGCCGGAACAGGGCCCCGACATACCCATAACATCTATAACAAAAATGCATACCAAGACCACGGCAAGTGCGGAGAAGGGATCTCGCCTATAACCGCTAAACTGGAAAGCCTATTATGGTGGGGGAGCTATGTCTACCTGTCTATCAGGACCTGCAACACGACATGCAGCATCCACAAATAAAAGGACATCAGTACGAATAAAGTACTGAGTATGTAAGGCAGGAAAGCATAAATAAGAACAGTAATGTAAAGAGAGATGCAGGAGATACACCCTGTAGCATCTGAGTGCTTCTAAGAGACATTAACATGAAACGCATAATACATATATATACATAATCTTTTTAAACATCCGCCTCTGTGGGCATCATCATCATCATAGAACATTTTCCTCTGTGGGCATCATCATCATCATATCATAGCCGGCCTAAAAGAGGACTCGGTAAACCCAATTGATCAGTGGTTGCACAATAGGTGCCATACCCGGCCGACTATAGCGCGGCTCGATAGAGTAAAATAGATACATATATATAATGCATGCAGGACTCATTGGAATCATGTTCTGAACATTTTGGAGAGACGTAAGGTCGATATTCTCCATACACATCATTAGGGCTAACTCTTCCTCGAACAACATTTTATAACATACGAATAAGAGAAGCAACCTCAACATCAATTGTTCCATAAGAAGGGAAACAATGTAAGTACTGCTAGCTTCTAAGAGTAGAGTATCTTTGGAAGCTCGTAATTTGCATTATGTACAATCGGAGTCGTGCAAAAGAAGGAAAGGGATAGCCTCGCATACCTTGTATATACTGTCCCAACCTCAAGCTATGCAAAATTCACGACTCCTTAGTCTACAATAGGAGAAATGACACTATAGTTAACGTTTAAGCGTCGTAACTATTATGTACCGATCACAACCTATTTTACGATGAAACGGACACTTTCCTATTTATATGACTTCCCACAAGTGATAAAAATCACTAAACATCCCAAAAAACATCAATCTTAATCATATTGACCCTCCCAAAACAGTCACCAACCGATAACATTACTACCAAGCCTTTCGATATATACTTCACAAGTTCTAGCTTCAATGACTTAGACGCAAATTGAATAATATTAAATGCATATAGAGTAAGATGTTACTTAACTTTATACAGAAATAAAAACTCCAATTTGACCTTAATTTTCCATGAAATATCCCTCCAATGCTGCCACAACAACAAGAAAGGGAGACTAGCAATCAATTTGTGTTTTTCGGCACTAGAATCACTTTAGAAGGCTTGAAATCACCTAGGGTTGATATTAAGAACATGAGGGAGTATTTAAAGAACATAAACCCCTTAAAACAACCTCTCACACGATCTGGAACAACACAAAAATGAGCAAAAACAAGAAGAAAAAGAAACTTACTAGCGCCACGGGATTCCCGACACTTGATTTGTGTTGTTTCCCTTTTTTTGGATCTTGAATCTTGAGAGAACCCTGAGAGGGTGTTCCTAGGGTTCTAACGTCTGAATATAGGCAAAATAAATGTCTTAAAGCGGGTTTGAGGCGTCATATATAGATCCAAATGTCTTAAACCGCCTAAGTGGGCCCCATAGGGAGGTGCTTGGTGCAGTCTCGTGAAAACGCGAATATATCTCTTTACTCCAAGATCGTATCGACGAACGGTTTTATGCACTAGAAACTAGACTCATAGATATTTAATTTCATGATTATATCACTCCATAATTCTAAGTAAATTGGGAGAAAAGCTTAGTAACATTTTACCTAATGTTCAAGTAAAATTATGAACCTAAGTTGCGAATACTTTTTTCGACTTTTGTCTCATAACTCGTTTGACTTCAAGACTTATGATACGGATATTATATGATTCAAATACCTTAAAACACTACCTCTTAAGTGTATTAAGAACCTCTAGATTTACCCGAAAATACGGCTGACAACATCCTTGATTCGTTTAACTTCTAATACTTGTTATCCACCCTTATACACCTTTGTATCATTTAAGACCAATAGGATTAACTTCTTATCATCTTAAAGATAATCTCTTCAGGGATTTACGTTGACTACCTTATGGCATGAGANTTCAAGACTTATGATATGGATATTATATGATTCAAATACCTTAAAACACTACATCTTGAGTGTACTAAGCACTTCTAGGTTTACCCTAAAATACGGCTGACACATCCTTGATTCGTTTAACTTCTAATACTTGTTATCCACCCTTATACACCTTTGTATCATTTAAGACTTATAGGATTAACTTCTTATCATCTTAAAGATATATCTTCATGGATTTACGTTGACTACCTTATGGCGTGATCTTGTAACTTGTGAATACCTTTGCCAACTTTGCCAACTTTTGTTCCACCACTTGCTTGACTTCAAAACGTAGAACACAACTATCATACGATAAAAATTAACTCATAGAATAACCTCCTTATCATGTAATGAACCATAATCTCACCCTAAAGTACATGTTATAACATTCCAAACTCGTCGGCTTCGACGAAACTTATTTTCTTCAATTGGTTTAGCTTATAATCTTTCAAACCCTCTTGGTACTCGTTATTCATGATCTTAAATATTTGTAACCTCCAATGTAACATGATTAACTTACTTTATATTCCATCAAATAGAATCTTATTTCTGAGCTTACATCAATTGACTTACGATGTACTCTCACGTACGAAAACATGGGGTGTAACATAATTCCCCCCTTTGGAACATTCGTCCTCGAATGTTGACTAATGCACGTTTCCATATCTTAAGCAATAACTCTTACGAATAATTTAATATTTTCTTTGCCATCTAGGGGGTTGTTCGGTGAATAAATCCAAAGGCTAGAACATTCCCCCCTTTAGGCCTCTTTCTCATACCACGACTTGTGGTCGAACTCCTTTCAATATCGTAACTTTTCTACCTTCTTTCATGCAGCCTAGACAATTCTAACCTTGAATGTGCGCCAATGCAACTCTTATCTCTTTTTTTAAATTTCTTGTCAGCTTTTAACATATCTTTATGATTCACTTGGTGAAGATATATTGTACTATGAAAAGTTGTCCCTCTGGGAATCTATAGGTGTACTAAAGTTCTTTGTTTGGTATTTTGTTGAACTTACGACTATTTCTATATCTTGTTTCATAGCCTCAGTTATCTATGATTATGAATTTATCACTACTAGGTAGGTCATACTATACCATAACTCTTACTTCGATTTATTATTATGGAGACTTGCCACACAACTCCAGGTTTTTCTCTCACCGCTTATCCTATATGTATAAATCTAAGCCATTTAATGCTTCCTTATTACAGTCCATCTTAATAATGACAACATAATCTCATCTCATACTTTGTAACTTTCATCCATTCAATTTTGATTCACCTTCATATTGATCTATAATCTACCACTGATAATTTAAAATCTCTTATGTAATATATCGTCACTAGGGCTCACGTCTCATCGGGGAACATCTAAAGTGATTTTCCTGATCCACTTAGGGACGATACTATAATTCAATAACTGTATTTCATAGCATCCCAATGTGATTCATCTTATGGTGGTATTCTAATCACGTGCAGTTTATAAAATACGTGTTCTCCAAATCATTACTCAATCAAAGGTCTAAACGTCATCCTTTTCTCATTTATCACAATTACACCCTTACTTTACTACCATGGTAGCATTATATCTCTTCTAACTGCTCCCAGTTTTAAACTTCTTTGAGTTCACTCATGCTATACTGAGCTTTTTATAACTGTATGGAAACAATCAGCTCTCTTGTTGTGATGGGTTTAATCGTGAGAAATTACCTATTCTCGTCACCTTCTCACTCACCTTTTCTTATTCGTACTCCTGCCTAGCTAAAACCTTTTTTCTCTACTATACATTAGCTTGCAACCTACGCACATCTACTTATACTACTCGTAACCTTCCTTTCATCATGTTAGCACCATAGATTTCCTTTCACACCTTCTCAGTTGTCTTAAATGTAAACAATTACTTTTCTTGGTCGTTCTGCCACTTGCTGCATGGATACTTGGCCTATGTTAGTGCCCATGAATACGGGAGTTCCCTGTAACTCATATGATCTCAATTATCAACTTTTGATTGATTTTTTTTTCTTTTTCTTCCGTTCATTAGCTACTATAGGTTCCACTTTCTTATGGAGTGCATACAACATTATAATGTGACTACTATTACAAGACCATTTCTACATTAGGTCACTATGCTTATGTTGAAGCCTGCTTCCTTATTTCCTCAGCTAGTCTTTCGTTGTAGTACTTAGGGAAGAGCGTCTAACTTTTATAAAGCTGAGACCTTATTACATTGTATATCCCATGGTATTTCTGATGTTCTTACTCGCCTATCATTATCCTTAGTTACTTACCTCCATGCCCTTGTGGTTGTAGGGTTTCTTCTGAATTTAAATTTCAGTTGTCCCCATTGTGGCACTGTTTTATTTCCGTAACACTTATATTGTACCTTCTACTAACCCAACTCCTGTCTGAATATTTCTCGAGGATTACGATTTTGTATCTAAGAGACTGAATTTCCTATGCTGGGTTTCACTAAGTTTATCTTGCATGATCTACTAATTTTCCTATATCCTCCTAACTATCCATAAATAGGCTCTTCCTAAATCAACTACTGACTACCCATTGGTCCACTCTCATATCTTTATTTTATGTAACGCCTCTTGGGTTATGTCATTTGTCTTAACTTACTCTTGTATGGGATCCTTATGTATCAAGTGTTCATTCCCGCTTATATATCAATATCATCGAGTGTGAAACCCTTATTGATTCTCCCCAACATCATGCCTGCATAATGTTCTGGAGTTATATTATATCTGTAGGATATGAATAAATGCAATCTTATTCCTTTCACCTTTTTATAACATTCTTCCTTTACCATTCGATATTTACCTCTTCATCTTTGGCATTTTGTTTCTACTTATTCACAGACATTACTCGCCTTGCGGTAACCCTTCTACACCAGGTATAATTTAATTTCGTACACACATGGGTGACACGTGATATAACTGGCACATTTAGTCCCTTAAGCTTAACTCTGCTCATAGTGCTTGCTTTAGGGAAGCGTTCGTGAATGACCTTTAAAGTTTATTCTTATATTGTTCATTCTATTANTTTTTTTTCTTGTTTACTATCCCATACTAATTTCTATTACTTGGGGGGTCTAACTTTTCCTTATGGTAATCACGTGTGAGTCACCAACTCATTTCTCGAAATGAGGTATGGTTTTATGGCTTATACTTTTGTATTGTCTCAAGGCATGTCTCCTCTCATTTTTTTTTCCTTCACTTGACTATAGACTTTATCATTATACCATATTCTGATTTACCGCTATCACTCATTTATCACCTCTTACTCATAATGTTTCATTTACTCTCTTCTTATTCTCATGCTAATATCTCTGTCTATCGCCCTATTATAAAGACTTCAACATGACGTTATTTCACATTTAGCTCCCCCTGGTTCATATCACTGACTCTTCAGGACGCCTAACATTCTTTTTCTTCTTCTTTTTTCTTTACTAGTGGCTGGAGTCATACTAAGGCAAATATTTATCCCTTCTAGGATCCTAGTGCCTATCTTCTGAAATTTCTGAATATTCTAGTATTCATATCTGACTGTTCTATTCTAGAGTGACCATATGGCTATCAAATGAGAACTATTACCATGTTCTGCACTACCCTTCAAAAATGTTAAATAATGATAACAATCTATCCACAATTTTCTGTTACTCTAACCCCAGTTGGATCCTGATATCCTATCCTTCTCTTAAATTATTTCAGTTAGCTCCCATTGGGAATAATTGAGATTGGTATGGACAACTGTAGATATTTCTGTTACCGTTGAAAGTAACTAAAAATGCTTATATTTCTCTGTCAGAATTATAAGTACTGATAATCTTTATTAACTAGGTACCTCATACCATTCTTTATCTTGCTCCTTTTACTTGCTAAAACTCGTATCTACCTTCTGATTCTCTTATTTATTTTTACCATATGGGTAGATAGATATTCTTTCCTTAGATCTCCTTATTAGGAAATTAACACATCTTAGTACACACATGATCTGCTGAAGCCCTCACATTTACTCATCATAAGCATGATGCAAAATTAAGTTCCTCTAACTCAACCTTCCACAGCCACATTGCAATCGCTTACTNTCTTGATTATAAGTGTGGTGCACAACACACCCATAAACAAGACTCTACTAGACACGGCTCATAGAAAACCCCTAGGACAGACCTGCTCTGATCTCGGTCCATACTTACCAAGCACCAAAATACATTTTATCTAACCTTCTCACTATCTTTAAGAGATAACGAGATCAATACAATAGTAGATATGGATCATGAACATACATCACATAGGATGACATGATTTCTAAGAAACTACATAAAAGGTACGAGCTACAACGCTGCCATGAAAGACTATACAACAAAACTTATCCAGTAAGGCATACCAGACTATAGATAAGTTGACACCTGTCTATGAGCCTCTAAAGGAGCATAAAAAAGGCAACATAGCCGGAATAGGGCCCCGACATACCCATAACATCTATAACAAAAATGCATACCAAGACCACAACAAGTCCGGAGAAGGGATCTCGCCTATAACCGCTGAACAGGAAAGCCTATTATGGTGGGGGACCTGTGTCTACCTGTCTATCAGGACCTACAGCACGACATGCAGCGTCCACAAATAAAAGGACGTCAGTACGAATAAAGTACTGAGTATGTAAGGCAGGAAAGCATAAATAAGAACAGTAATGTAAAGAGAGATGTAAGAGATAAAACCTATAGCATCTGAGTGCTTCTAAGAGACATTAACATGAAACGCATGATACATATATATACATAATCTTTTTAAACATCCGCCTCTGTGGGCATCATCATCATCATAGAACATTCGCCTCTGTGGGCAGCATCATCATCATATCATAGCCGGCCTCAAAGAGGACTCGGTAAACCCAACTGATCAGTGGTTGCACAATAGGTGACATACCCGGCCGACTATAGCGCGTCTCGGTAGAGTAAAATAGATACATATATATAATTCATGCAGGACTCATTAGAATCATGTTGTGAACATTTCGGAGTGACGTAAGGTCGATATTCTCCGTACACATCATTAGGGCTAAATCTTCCTCGATAATCTTATAATAATCAGGAAGTACCAACAACATTTNGTAAGATACCACATTTGGCGTCTTAGGAATTTCCCAGAATTCGTGCTAAAAGGAAGGACGGAGATTAGCCTTAACATACCTTGTATATACTGTCCCAACCTCAAGCTATGCAAAAGTCACGACTCCTTAGTCTACAATAGGAGAAATTACACTATCGTTAACGTTTAAGCGTTGTAACTATTATGTACCGACCACAACCTATTTTACGATGAAACGGACAGAACCTCCCCTATTTAAATGACTTCCTACAAGTGAAAACAATCACTAAACATCCCAAACAACATCAATGTTAATCATATTGACCCTTCCAAAACAGCCACTAACTGATAACATTACTACCAAGCCTTTCGATATATATTTCAAAAGTTCTAGCTTCAATGACTTAGACGCAACTTCTTCAATTGGTTTAGCTTCTAAGCTTTCAAACCCTCTTGGTACTCGTTATTCATGATCTTCAATATTTGTAACCTCCAATGTAACATGATTAACTTACTTTATATTCCATCAAATAGAATCTTATTACCGAGCTTACATAAATTGACTTACGATGTACTCTCACGTACGAAAACATGGGGTGTAACAAGAGGGTTAGCGTGAAGTTCACAAAGGAGGGGTGGTGATCTAATGGGGTCATATAGAATTAGATAAAATGCTTAAAAGAGTTCAAATTGTATGCATGATTTCCAATTCTGAGTTGAATATGTTTAATTGTGAACTAGATTGACGGTACTAATCGGTTCGGTGATTTGTGAGTAAAAGTTAAAAAGGGATTTCGACCCCAGGTATGTATGGCTAACTTTAACCTTTGTAGAATCCTCTTGTTGGGTCCGAGTATACGGTATGAGTACCTTGTTTGAAAATATGTGAATTGATTGTTCAAATGTGTTGAGACGTAAGATTCTATTCTCTGATCGTCCTAGTTGATTGCTATACTACCGTGCTATATGAGATTGTGAAAGGTGTTTTGATGTGCCTATCCTATTATGTGCAAAGCTCGTAAAAGCTCGAGGGTATCGATATGAAAGTATGTGTTAATGAATGAAAGAATGTTAATGTGCCCAAGTGTGGGAATGTATATGATGGCTAAAAACCGTGCGTGGTAAGTAATTGAAAAGGGTATTGTGAAATGATGTAAATGGTTTGAACGATTATGTTAACACCATGTACATGAATTACTGCTTGGTGACAGTCATTGTGCCTTGAGCTCAAATTGCGAATTGTTGATATGAACTTGTGTTCCTTGAAAGGAAGAATTCTTGTGATTTGATTGTTTGTGGTTGTTGTTACGAAATATGATTGTCGGGTGGGATCGGGTTGTGCGCCGCAACACGAACTAATAAGGATAATGAGATGTGAGGTACTAAGGGTGGCTGAGGTAATAAGGGTGGCCGAGGTAATAAGGATGGAATGTGATCATTATCACTGTTGAAATGAAAATCTGGGAAACTCTTGAATATGGTGATGTTGAAAGGGAAAAAGGAGAGACTGTGAAACTTGTTGATTTTGGTTGCTTCTTTCCACGTGCATTGATTGATTGGTTCTATTACAGTCTCTTATATGTGTATTGTTTTATTGTACTTGGGCTAAAGTCTGTTCATACATACTAGTACTATTCCACAGTACTAACGTCCCTTTTTTCGGGGGCGTTACATTTTCTTATATGAATGTAGGTGGTTCTACAACAGGTAATTCAGCCCACCGTCAGTAGTGCCTCCTCTCCTTTCTGTCAGCTGTTCTGGTGAGCCCCACTTCCTCCCGGGGCCACGTGTGGCTCATGTCGCCTTATTTTGAGTTTATGGTGTAGTGTAAGGTATAGCCGGGGCCTTGTTGCCGGCAAGTATTATATAAATCTTTTGTAATCATAGAGGCTCCGTAAACACAATGTGGGTAGTGCACATATGTATTTTGGGTAAGTAATGGTACAGTTCGGAATCGTGATCCACGTTGGTAAATGTTATGTGTATTTTGTAAGTGTTTGGTATTATATGTTGGTAATGATAATAAAGGCAGAAATGAATTCAAGTTGCCAGCTTATGCTAAGTTATAAATGGTTATTTCACATGAATAATGTATATTGAAATCACAGGGTAACGCGTGGGATAGGAAAGGAAAATTAGGTTCGCTTGACCGGGTTCATTCGGTTAAGCGTTGGTCTCGTCCCTCGATTTTGGAGCGTGACAACGCCCATTCGCTCATGAACCCACTCGAACAAGAGTCAACAAAATCCGACGTATAAATCTCCCTAAATCCTCAGATTTCTACTTGGGATCCAATTTCATTGATTAGATTGAGAAAAATGATAGAGGTTATTGATATACAAATGGATTAAGGTTAGAAAACGTTACCTATGATTCTCCTCTTCAAATCTCACTGAAAATCGCCAAGTTCTGACCTCACAATCGATTTTGGAATTATGAGTTTCAAATCCTCGTATTTTTGGTATAACCAGCCCAGATGTTTCGCACCTGCAACACTAGGATCGCACCTGCGGTGCCACACCTGCGGAAACCCAATCGCAGGTGCGAAAATTCATTAAACGGCCTTGGGTCGCACCTGCGGCACACCCTTCGCACATGTGTGTCCGCACCTTCGGAAACACAATCGTAGGTACAGAAATTCATTGAACAACCTGGGGTCGCACCTGCGGCACCCCCTTCGCACCTGCGGAAATACCATCGCAGGTGTGAGACTTCAGAACCAGAATGGTTTAGCTGCTCTCAAAGTCTCAAACCCACCCGTTGGGCATCCGAAACAGCCTCGAGGCCCCCGGGACCTCAACCAAACCTACCAACTGACCCTAATACCTTGTTCAAACTTGGTCGATCCTTAAAAACACATCTCATAACATCAAAATCATCAACTATGCATAAATTCATGCCTAAAAACTTAGAAATTTCTAGAATTCACATCTGATGCCGAAACACGTCTAAATTCATCCGAATGACCTCAAATTTTGCACATGGGTCATAAATGACATTACGGACCTACTGTCGCTTTTGGAATTCCATTCTGAGTCCGATATCAAAATTTCACCTATCGGTCGAAATCGCCAAAATTCTAACTGTCGCCAATTCAAGCCTAAATCCACAACCGACCTCGAAAATACATTCCGAACAAGCTCCTAATGGAGCTAACGGAGTTGACAGAATTCTATTCCGGATCCGTCTTCACACAGCTCTAGATACCGCCAAATTTCTAAAGCTAAATTCCCCATTTATGGACTCTGTGTCCAAAATCACCCCGGACTTCATCACTCAACGCTCCGACAAGTTCCAATAACATAAATAGACATGGGAGAAGCGGTTAATAGGGGATCGGGATGATAATTCTTAAAACGACCGACCGGGTCGTTACATCCTCTCCCTCTTAAGAAAATCGTTCATCCTCGAATGAGCGTAGAAAAATACCTGAAGCTGGGAAAAGATGAGGGTACTGACTCCGCATATCCTGCTCGGTCTCCCAAGTCGCTCGACTGGCTGACCCCTCCACTGAACCTTAACTGAGGCAATTTTCTTCGATCTGAGCTTTCTGAGCTGCTTGTCCAATATAGCCACAAGCTCCTCAACATATGATAGATCCTCTTCCAACTGAACTGAGCTGAAATCTAAGACAAGAGTCGGGTCACCGTGATACTTCCGGAGCATGGAGACGTGGAACACCAGATGAACCCCTGCTAGGCTGGGAGGCAGGGATAGCTCATAAGCAACCTCCCCAACATGTCGCAACACCTCAAAAGGGCCAATAAATCTCGGACTCAGCTTTCCTTTCTTCCCGAACCTCATGACGCCCTTCATAGGCGATACCCGAAGCAAAACCCAATCACCAGCCATAAATGCCAAGTCACGAACCTTTCGGTCCGCATAGCTCTTCTTCCTAGACTGAGTTGTGCGAAGTCTCTCCTGAATCACCTTCACCTTGTCCATGGCAACCTGAACCAAGTCTGTACCCAACAATCGGGCCTCACCCGGCTCAAACCATCCCACGGGAGACCTGCACCGCCTACCATACAAAGCCTCATACGGCGCCATCTGAATGATGGACTGGTAGTTGTTACTATAAGCAAACTCTACAAGGGGCAAGTATCGATCCCATGACCCTCCAAAATCTATCACACAGGCACGGAGCATATCCTCGAGAATCTGAATTGTGCGCTCGGACTGCCCGTATGTCTGAGGGTGAAAAGTTGTACTTAACTCTACCCTGGTGCCTAACTTCTGCTGAACGGCTCTCCAGAACCGCGAAGTGAACTGTGTACCTCTGTCTGAAATGATAAATACTGGAATACCGTGGAGGCGAACAATCTCTCTGATATAAATCTCAGCCAACCTCTCAGATGAATATGTAGTCAGCACTGGAATGAAATGGGCCGATTTGGTCAGCCGATCCACAATCACCCAAATAGCATCATGCTTCCTAAAGTTCCGAGGAAGTCCAACCACAAAGACTGTGGTGATCCGCTCCCACTTCCATTCTGGAAGCTCAATCTGCTGAAGTAACCCTCCCGGTCTCTAATGCTCACATTTGACTTGCTGACAGTTGAGACACTTGGCTACAAACTCCACTATATCCTTCTTCATCCTTTGCCACTAATAGTGTTGTCTCAGATCCTGGTACATCTTCGCGGTACCTGGATGGATGGAATACCGCGAACTATGGGCCTCCTCAAGAATCAACTTCCAAAGTCCATCCACATTGGGCACACAGATACGACCCTGCATCCTCAACACCCCGTCATCTCCTATAGTCACATCCCTGGCATCACCATGTCAGACTCTATCCTGAAGAACCAAAAGGTGGGGATCATCATATTGGTGCTCTCTGATACGGTCATGAAGGGAAGATCGAGTAACCACACAAGCTAATACCCGTCAGGCTCAGAAAGATCCAATCTCACGAACTGACTGGCTAAGGACTAAACATCTAAGGCTAGAGGCCTCTCGGCTGTATAAAGGTATGCCAAACTCCCCAAACTCTCCGGCCGGCGACTCAAGGCGTCGGTCACCATATTGGCCTTCCCCCGGGTGGTATAATATAGTGATGTCATAGTCCTTTAGAAACTCCAACCACCAAGCTGGCGCAAATTTAGATCCTTCTGCCTGAATATGTGCTGCAAACTCCGGTGATCCATGAATATCTCACAGGGAACACCATATAAATAATGACGCCGTATCTTGAAGGCGTGAACAATCGTTGCTAACTCGAGATCATGAACAGGGTATTTTTTCTCATGGACCTTCAACTGTCTGGATGCATAGGCAATCACCCTACCGTCTTGCATCAACACCGCTCCCAAGCCAATCCTCGAAGCATCACAATAAACTGTATAGGACCCGGAACCGGTAGGCAAAACCAACACAGGAGTTGTAGTCAGGGCAGACTTGAGCTTCTGAAAGCTCTCCTCACACTCCTCAGTCCACATAAAATATGAACCCTTCTGGGTCAGTCTGGTCATAGGCGCTGAAATGGATGAAAATCCCTCCACAAAACGACGATAATACCCAGCCAAACCGAGGAAACTACGGATCTCGGTAGATAAGGACGGTCTGGACCAACTCTGTGCCGCCTCCACCTTCTTCGGATCTACCTTGANCGGATCTCAGTAGCTGAGGACGGTCTGGGCCAACTCTGTACCGCCTCCACCTTCTTCAGATCTACCTTGATCCCATCCGAAGACACCACGTGGCCTAGGAATGCCACAGAATCAAGCCAAAATTCACACTTAGAAAACTTGGCATACAACTTCTTCTCCCTCAATGTCTGAAGCACGGTCCTCAAGTGCTGCTCATGGTCCTCCTGGGACCTAGAATATACCAGAATGTCATCAATGAACACAATGACGAAAGTATCAAGATAGGGCCGAAATATGTTGTGCATCAAGTGCATGAAGGTTGCTGGGGCATTGGTCAGCCCAAATGACATAACAAGGAACTCATAGTGGCCATATCTGGTTCTGAAGGCAGTCTTCGGGATATCTGGTTCCCGAATCTTCAACTGATGATAAACAGAACGTAGATCAATCTTGGAGAAAACCCTAGCACCCTGTAACTTGTCAAATAGATCATCAATGAGAGGAAATGGGTACCTGTTCTTCACTGTCACCTTATTCAGCTGTCGATAGTCAATACACATACGCATCGAGCCATCCTTTTTCTTCACAAATAATACCGGACCACCCCAAGGTGATACACTAGGCCTAACGAATCCCTTCTCAAGCAACTCCTGTAACTGCTCCTTCAACTCCTTCAACTCAGGAGGAGCCATGTGATAAGGAGGAATGGAAATGGGTTGAGTGGCCGGCAACAAGTCAATGCCGAAATCAGTGTCTCTATGGGGTGGCATAACCGGAAGATCAGCTGGAAATACATCAGAATAGTCCCTGACAACTGGAACTGACTCAATTGTAGGGGTCTCAGCACTAACATTTCTCACATAAGACAAATATGCATCACACCCCTTTTCAACCATCCGCTGAGCTTTGAGAAAAGAAATGATTCGGCGGGGAGTATACTCTAAGGAACCTCTGCACTCTAACCTCGGAAATCCTGGCATAGCCAGCATCAAGATCTTGGCATGACAATCAAGAATAGCATAATAGGGAGACAGCCAGTCCATACCCAATATAACATCGAAATCTACCATACTGAGTAGTAAATCAGCTCTGGTCTCAAAACCACAGATAGCAATCAAACATGACCGATATACGCGGTCCACAACAAGAGAATCTCCCACCGGAGTAGAAACATAAACAGGGGGAACTCAAAGAATCCCGGGATATCCCTAGATTTGTAGCAAAATAGGAAGACACATATAAATATGTAGAGTCTGGGTCAAATAATACCGATGCATCCCGATGACAAACGGGAATAATACCTGTAATGACTGAATCTGAAGCAATGGCCTCGGATTGGGCCGGAAGAGCATAGTACCTGGCCTGGCCTCCCCCTCTAGGGCGACCTCGACCTCGACCTCCCCGACCTCCACCTCGAGCTGCCTGAGGTGGTGGGGTAGCAGCTAGGGCTGGAAGAATAGCTGGAGGACCTGGTGGAAAACGTGGAGCCTAATAAGTCTGAGGGGGTGCACTCTGATAAGTCTAAATTGGTGCGCCCCTCCTCGATCTGGGGCAATCTCTGATCATATGATGAGGGTCACCACACTCAAAGAAACCCCTCGGAGGACGTGGCGGCCGATGCTGACTCTGAACTGGCCTGCTGGACTGGCCAGTGATAACACCTCGAGTAGGAGGCACCTGAGATACTGGTGGTGCATAATAAGGCTCTTGAGGTCTAGGAGGAGCTGGAATACCGCTGGCTGCTGGGAGAGATGAATGAACAGGGCGACTCACAAAACCCCTACCATAGTGTGCTGCTGGTGTACGGGCTCCTAAAAAATGACCAGTCTCTCGAGACCTCTTGGCCTCTCTCTCCTCCCTGTCCCAGGCTAACATAATCTCAATACTCCGGGCAATACTCACGGCCTGCTGGTAAGTAATATCGGTCTCCAGCTCTATGGCCATGTTGGAGTCCCTCAATAAAGCGTCGAACCCTCTCTCTGACAGTGACAACCAAAGCTGGTTCATGGCGAGCCAAATCGCTGAAACGGACTGCATACTCTGGCACGGTCATGGAACATTGGCGTAGCTGCTCAAACTCCGCACGCCAAGCATCCCTGAAGCTCTGAGGGACAAAATCAAGTAAGAACATCTCAGAAAACTGAGCCCAAGTAAGTGAAGTTGCCTCGTCCGGGCTGCTAAGCTCAAAAGCACGCCACCGCTGATAAGCTGCTCCCCTCAGCTGGAAAGCAGTGAAAGAAACCCCACTCGTCTCCACAATACCCATAGTGTGGAGAATGCGATGACACCTCTCAAGAAAACCCAGGGCGTCATTCGAAGCTAGTCTGCGGAACTCAAGTGGGTGGTACTTCTTGTACCTCTCAAGTCGGAGTTGCTCTGCCTCAGGAACAACTATCCTAGTCTCATGTTGAGCTGGCGCTGCTGGGGGCATAGGAATATACTCAGGAACCTTCCCAATACGAACCCTCTGCTCAGGAGTACGAGCTGCGGGAGTCTGTGTCCCTCCTCCGGCCTGGGATGTAGCTGGGGCTATCGAGAGTAGACCCGCCTGAGACAGAGTACTGAAGGCACTCAATGTAACGACCCGGTCGGTCGTTCCAAGAGTTATAGCCCTTTTCCCCCATTTCTGCTTCTTTATATGTTGTTCAGCTGTGTTGAGTTTATCGAGTCAACCGGTTTGGGTCCGCAGTAGCTTGGAGTAAATGAACACTTAGTCTCTTAGTTAGAAAGCTAAGTTATAAAAGTCAATCGGAAATTAGCTTATGAGTAAACAAATTCGGATTTTGGATTTTTATGATTTAGTTAGCTTCGTTGGGTGATTTTAGACTTAGGAGTGTGTCTGGAATATAATTTGAAGGTCCGTGGTAGAATTAGGCTTGAATTGGCGTAAGTTGGAAATTTGACGATTTTGGTCGACAGTGAAAAATTAGGTATCGGAGTCAGAATGAAATTCTGGAAGTTGGAGTAGGTTCGTAGAGTTATTTTCAATGTGTGTGCAAAATTTGGGGTCATTCGGACGTGGTTTGATAGGTTTCGGCGTTATTGGCGAATTTCGAAAGTTTGAAGTTCTTAGGCTTTATATATATATATATATATATATAAAAGGTACTATATTATATAAACAGATAGTGGGCCTACTTTAGGAATATGATAATAAAAATAGAATATGAATAAAATAGTGGGCTCAAAACCCACATCTGATGCACAACGTGTTTTAGGACTTACAATTTTTAAATAGGGAAAATTTTAATTTCCTTGTTTCATTAGAAGATACCATAATAAAGGGAAGAACAAATAGGGCACTGTGACGGCACATCTGTGGGAAAAATCTAAGCCTAACTCTGTGGAATTTTATGGAAAATAAAGCTTCAAGCATATAGGTAATATATCTAACCTATACAATATTATAAATTATATTGATGAAGTAGAGTGGTAGGTAAGAATATTGAATTTGAAAACTCATGAAGCTACTGTATAACCTAATCTGCAACTCCAGTACATGTTCTAAAGTGTACACGCTTAATCAATCTTTTTATTTGGCCTAATCTTTTCAACATAAATAACTTCCTTTCGTTTTTGGATTTTGTTAGCTCTGTGAATATTTAGATAAAAGTCAAAAGAATGTCCAGGAGCAAACTTCTTTTGGTGTACTCAGTTACATCTAGGACACATATACTGAATGAAATCTTACTTTACCTGATCGTTAAAAAAATCAGCTACTTGAAGTAATGATTGAGTCTCTAAGAATTGTTATAATATTGAAGGTTTATAAACAAGGCTTCAGTTATTTCGTAAAATTGCACTGCT
This sequence comes from Nicotiana knightiana, assembly GCA_005239525.1. Classification (NCBI taxonomy): domain Eukaryota; kingdom Viridiplantae; phylum Streptophyta; class Magnoliopsida; order Solanales; family Solanaceae; genus Nicotiana; species Nicotiana knightiana. The sequence continues at coordinate 7,220 of ML382253.1, read as the reverse complement.
ACAATGTGTGAAATATAAGAATTGATTATGGTGTAGTGATTGCAAGTGAGGATGATGGTAATGAAGAAGTGAAATAAATTATATGGTATAGTTTTCTAAGCTACTACAGTTTCAGTACTTTTTGAAGTACTACTATTGGTCTATGTTTGTGTACAGTTATTTATTAATTGAATTGTAGGTTGACTTTGGTTTTGTCTCATCCTAAGATTATGGAAATAATTCGTCCAGATTAATCAGAACGTGTTATTCAATATTTTGGATAGATTCGGAGCCTTTGGAGACCGAGTCGAGGGACGAGAACATCCCGGAGTAGGATTTTGTTGTTAAGGTAAGTAACAGTTTTAACTCCGGCTTTGAGGGTATAAACCCGGAGAATTTGATATCGTGTGACTGTTCAGAGGTGATATCCACACTAGGTGACGGGCGTGTGGGTGTATACCCCGAGGGATTGAGACTTGGTCCGTCCCGTAAGGCCTCGTGGCCATCATATGTGTTTACGTAGTTATTTGTTGTCGAACTTGTCTGCCTTCATGTTAGAGATCATGCTCAGGCTTTATTCATGCTCACATTATTTGTACTCAGTCATAGAAATTATTGTACATGTTTACCTCAGTCTCTGTTATGTGCTAATATGTTGTGATACTTGATGTGGGCTGTGTTCCCTTATTTGTTGATGATGGTGAGGCTAGTGAGGTAAATGATTGAGTGAGGCCGAGGGCCTGGTTGTGAGGATATTAATACCATAGTGCGTGAGTTATCCGCGTAGCACGTGAGTTGACCGTACGGATCCAGGTATTGATAAGATGGCACGTGAGTTGTCCGTGCTTAGCGCTTGGGCTTTTGGAGCCCCTCCGGAGTCTATACACACCCCTAGTGAGCGCAGAGTGTTGAGTGTATTGAGTGGTGAGTGGTGAGTGGTGAGTGGTGAGTGGTGAGTGGTGAGTGCGAGTGCTGTGATGGAGTGACATTGTTGTGAGGTTGCATTTACTTTTTCTATTGCTGCATTTATCTGTTAAATTTCTTTGTGGCATTTACTGAGTTATGGAATTTACCTATTTATTTCTGTTATTTTTAAAATTGTGATAATAAATAATTGGATTGTTCTGCTTAGCTCGTCATTACTACTCAGTTCCTTAGTTATTTCTGTTACTACTGAGTCGGTTGTACTCATACTACAACCCGCAGTTTATGTGCAGATCCAGTTGAGTTAAAGCACGGCGATCGTTGAGTTTAGGCCGACTATCTGTGGAGATTGCAAGGTAGCTGCTAGTGTCTGCAGGACCTTGTTACTCCTGTTGTCATTTCTTCTTTTGGACAGTTAGAGAATTTATATATCTTTGTTTATGTGTTTTAGATGCTCATGATTTGTGACACCCCGATGTTTGGGGCTCGTTTCCGTATTCTATATTGTTATTATTTAGAGTTGATTTAGTTTATGAGAAATTCAGATGTTGGTATTGTTTTATTAAATTCTTAAAATCAATTAGTAGTAATATTTTGGGAAATAGGCTTGCCTTGTAACACGATAGGCGCCATCACAACCATGGTTAGATATTGGGTCGTGACACTCAAGAACTGAGCCAATGTCTCCTGGAGGTCTGGAGTAACAGTAGGGACCTCCTGTGCCGCTCCAACTGTAGTTGCTGGGGGCTCCTCTGCCTCTGCTTTAGCCGGTGCTCGGGCTGCACCGCGTGCTCGTCCCCTGCCCCGGCCCCTGCCTCTGGTGGCTCTGACTGGGGGCTCGGGTGCCTGGTCATCAGTACGTCCGGTACGGGTACGAACCATATGCAAGCAAGGATAGAATAGAGTTTAAGAATTTGATGACAGTAACTAGCACGATAAGGAATTCCAAAGAATTTGATTGTTCTTAACAGTTACATAGCCTCTCGAAGATAGATACGGAGGTCTCCGCACCAATCCGCGAGACTCTAATAAACTGGCTTGTGAATTGTGACTCCTATGAACTTAGACGCTCTGATACCAACTTGTCACGACCCATTTTACCCTCCGAAAGGTATCGTGACGGAACCTAGTCTCTATGACCAGGTAAGCCTAAAATTTGCGAAAAATGGCAGAATCAATAAAATAAAGACAGAAAAGAACTCAAGTAGATGTGACATAGCTGCTCAGCATATACACTTTAACTTCCCAAAACCCGGAATGTCACCATAGTCACAAGCTCTGTACTAAATGTATCTCTATACAATGAAACAGTGGAAAAATATATGTCTTCTATGCCTATACTAGAGTAGAAGGGGATTCGTGGGATTCTGCGGACGCGGCAGAAATACCTCGCGGTCTCCTGGCTGCTGCTAGAACGACTCCTAGCCACGATACTGGGTGCTGGTACCTGGATCTACACATGGGGAAAATATGCGCAAGAAAGGGTATGAGTACTCCACATTCGGTACTCCGTAAGTGCCAGGCCTAACCCCAGTCAAGTAGTGACGAGGTCAGGTTGAGGCCCTACTGAATTTGTAAAACAGGTCAATATACAATCTAAAACAGTGAAATATAGATAAGTAATGATAAACAGGATTACGAAAACGGGAAGATTTAATAACAGAAAGAGAGCCCTCGGCTCAGCACAGCATATATCTCAACAGTAAATGTGCAATGCAGTACACGGGGAAAGCTCCCGGATCTCAGTCTGTAGTCCCAATTCAAATATGCTATGCAGTATAGGGGAAAGCTCTCGGATCTCCGTCCGTAGTCCCAATTTAAATATGCATTTCAGTACAGGGGAAAGCTCCTGGATCTCGGTTCATAGTCCCAATTTAAATATGAAATGCAGTACATGGGGAAAGCTCCCGGATCTCGGTCCGTAGTCCCAATTTAAAATATGCAAAGCAGAAGTATGTCAATTATGGCTTAATTAAACAGTCCAGGAAAATAAACAGGCAAGAATAGGGTAAAGCTACCTAAGCATAATGCGACTAGTAGCAAATAAGGGGGGGATCAAGTAAGAACAGGTAGGCATGCTTACTTTTAAGCTATCTACTCAATTAAGATAGGAAACAGTCATATATGAATGAAAATGAGCGATTTCATGGAAGTAAAAATAGGATTTTAGCAACAATGACTCGTGTACGCACTCGTCACCTCACGTACATGGCGTCCACGTAACAAAATCAGTATAAAAATGCCTAAGGGGAAGTCCCCAACACAGAATTAAGCAAACCACTTACCTTGACTGCGCTAATCAACTCAATATCACGCTCTTGCCGCGAGTATCTGACTCTGGGTGGCAGAAATCTATTCAAATCAATTGCATGGTGTAAATATCACTTCAAGGGAACAAAATAGCTAATTATTTATAAGCTAATACGAGAAATTAGGAAATTCGCCCAAAAAGTCCCTGGGCCCACGCCTCAGAATCGGGTAAAATTTATATTTCCCGAACACCTATTCGCTCATGAACCCACTCGAACAAGAATCAACAAAATCCGACGTCTAAATCTCCCTAAATCCTCCGATTTCTACTTGGGGAAATTTAATCCCATTTTCCTGGGTTTTTTTCATCAAATTTCATTGATTAATGATAGAGATTATTGATATAAAAATGGATTAAGGTTAGAAAATGTTACTTATGCTTCTCTTCTTCAAATCCCACTGAAAATCGCCAAGTTCCGAGCTCACAATCGATTTTGGAATTATGAATTTCAAACCCTCGGATTTTTGGTATAACCAGCCCAGATGTTTCGCACCTGCGACATTGGGATCGCACCTGCGGTGCCGCATCTGCAGAAACCCAATCACAGGTGCGGAAATTCTTTAACCGGCCTGGGGTCGCACCCGCGGCACACCCTTCGCACCTGCGTGTCCTCACTTGCGGAAACACAATCGCAGGTGCGGAAATTCATTGAACGACCTAGGGTCGCACCTGCGGAAATACCATCGCAGGTGTGAGACTTCAGAACCAGAATGGTTCAGCTGCTCTCAAAGTCTCAAACTCACCCGTTGGGCATCCGAAACAACCTTGAGGCCCCTGGGACCTCAACCAAACCTACCAACTGACCCTAATACCTTGTTCAAACGTGTCGAGCCTTAAAAACACATCTCATAACATCAAAATCATCAACTATGTGTCCAAAATTCCACATTTATGGACTATGTGTCCAAAATCACCCGGGACTTCATCACTCAACACTCCGACAAGTTCCAATAATATAAATAGACATGGGAGAAGCAGTTAATAGGGGATCGCGGCGCTAATTCTTAAAATGACCGACCGTATCGTTACAATCACGAACAAGTAGCCTTGATCTTGAACACCTTGTACTTGATTCGACTTCGTTCTTGATCTTGAATACTTGAATTGTTCTTCGTTCTTGAGCTTGAACTTGATTTCTTGAACTTGATTGCTTGAAGCTTGAAACTTGTAGAGAAATTTGCGGCGTTTGATCCACGAGCTCTCTCTTGCTTCTCGTTATAACTTCTGGTCCCTTTTCTGAGTTATGAAGACCCCGATTTATAGTTGTGGGAGAGAAGAGTTATGATAAGAACAAACTTTTTCCGACCAATCAAATTGAAGTATGACATAGCCGTATTTGATTGGCCAGAACATGTCACTTGCACACGTAGCACGATTGCATTGGCCTTTTAATGTGACTTCTCAGGCTATGTCATTTTGACACGTGGCACGATCCTATTGGCTCTTCCACTTGACTTGGCGTGGCACGTCATTTGACACGTGGCACCAAACTGGGCCTCTAGGAAGATGGCATATTGGGCCTAATAAAGTGGGCTCATCATTTGTAGCCCAACCAAATGGGCTAACCCAGTGGATTAAGACTTATTTATTTAATCTATATATGTTGGACTTATACAATTAATTCAATTATATCAGCCCGTAGTATTTAGTTCAAATTATTTCATGGATTAAATTTTAAGCAAAATTTATATACCTACAACGTGTATCTCATTTATATAGTATGATTTAACTCATTATTATTTTTAAAACGTACTCGTCTCAAAGATCAAATAAGTCTTATCATTATATATAGATCTACTACTAAAATTATGTAATTACATATTTATTGCATTACCCATAGCTTAGAGTTGTTCATATTATTGTCCACAACTCCCATTAATAGATGAATTTAGTTTTTTTTTCTTATAATAAATTATATTCACTAATTTTTTATTCTAATGCTCAAATTAATATTTAAATTTATTAATAATATTTTTGTGTGTCATTTATTTATTATCCTTATTTTATATTTTAGGAGTAGTGGTACTCGTAGTATGTATTAATATTAACTCCATATTTATCTTTATAATGAGGTAAGATAGGGGTGTTTTTCTTATCTTTCAGTTCATTTTTTTTGTGGGGACAAAACCTTATTAATTAAAATAGCTGGTTGGTTATATCATTTTAAGACTATTATTCTTTCTTTCCATTCAGATTAACTATATTTTATTTAAATTAAAAATATTATCTTNACAAACAAACTTTTGTGTGGCACCATGTATATTTTGACTATCCGTTTGATATTAGATTCAATTTTATCCCAAGACCACTTCGAGAAAAAATTATATTGAAGTGATTCTAATAATAAAAGTCACTCTAAAATGTGGCGTGACATAACAGAAAAGGTAAAGATGGGTCTTATTTTGTTGGAGAGTCACGAGAGCAAGTCTCCAGTTATATATGAATAGGAAGACATAACATTTCGATCCATATTGTAGATAGTTATTTTAATACGAGTTAGTGTATATGTTAGAGTCGCAATTTACAAAAAAAATCTTATATATGTGCTTATATATCATACTTAATGGACTTAAATTATGCTAAATTCTAGAATATTGACTATTCTTGTCAGTATTTTGCTAAAATAATTCAAAAGGCAATAAATCTCCGAAATTGATAATTTTTATTTTATTAAGTAGCATATATCAAAATTTTACTTGTGAGTTGTGGTAAATGAAGCTCCTTCGGAAGGAATCCAGGAAGGTTCAAGATTGACTTATTTAAATGAGAGCCTAGAAGGATTCCGAGATAAGAGCTTTGGTTTTTCTGATTATTTCCTTTTCCATTTTTAGTTTGATTCTTTGATTTTCAACCCAAAATGTTGCATTTTTTTTTTTCTTTTGGTTTTGCCATGATCAAAATCAAAGTTTTATATTTTTCTTTCCTTTTTCGTTGACCCCTATATATACTGGAGGCTTTTACATCTCTAGGAGGGGAGATTAGTAGGTTAATGCACCCCGGTCATCACTACTACTTACTCAACATACCCTGCAATTACTACTATTTTTTTTCTATCTCTGCTCATACTTTATTCACTCGTGTTTTTCAATTGCTGGTCTTCTCCATCGCTCTAACTTTGATGTTTTTATCGTCCCTGTTATTGCGATTCTTCTACTTTGTGGCTGGGAGTCAAAGTAGTGTTTGATTTATTTTGATTGTTTATTTAAAATTGATTGTATCGTATTATTAAATTCATTGTTTCGAAACAATCAAAAATCCTACTTTTTGTAACAACCGATTTGATGTAGTGGGATTGTTTCATATTTTCTTTTCCAATTATGCCATTACTTATTACTCCATAATTCTATTTTATCCTTTATCTTTTTTTAATTTTAACTCCAACTCTCTAACTTATTAACACACTTTATCTATATCCATATTTTTCAGATTTGGTTCATGCCATTCTTTTCATCCAAATCTCTGTTCGTTTTTTTATCTCTTTCCAACGTATTAGATATATTTTTTTTTTGGCTAATGATAGTTAACTTTTTTCTTCAAGTTTTTGCTCTTGTTTCCAAGCTACAANTACGATACTATAATGATTCCTTTATGGCTTAATTACTACAGGAAGAATCTTGTTGTTTCCTTAAAGTAACTGCATATTTTCTAATTGCAAATTAATATTGATATACATGTCAATATTTTTCTTTTTTACTTTCCCCCAAAAAATGACTAATTTAAACGGTGCATATTACCATGAAGACAACACATAAAGGAATCTACTAATACCAAGTAATTTAAAAAGTCAAAGAAGTGAAGATAGCCGATCTTATATGTGTGTAATATAATCTAATGAATTTGTTAGTGTTTATGATAGGATTCACATTATTAGTTCATGACAAGATTAAAGACGTTATAAGTAATAATGAGGAATGATATTCTTTTTGCAAAAAGAAGGACGATATAAATAATAGTACTAACTTGTAACAACTGTAACATAGAGAATGTTGATTAAGAAAGAAGGTGA
>ML382249.1:1272-52168 GCA_005239525.1 Nicotiana knightiana | reverse complement strand
TATATATATATATATTTAGAGAAAGTATTTTTTCAAAGGAGAGACTCTATACTAAAATGAGCATATTTGCAAAAAATTTCATACGAACCGTTGTTTAAAGGCTTCCACCAGTTTTATAGACTTTAATTGCTAAGGATCAATGTGAACATACAGACGTAGAGTTGAGTTATTGGAGTTCTCTATTACATTGTGTTTTCTTCCGGTTTGGGCTTGTTTTGCTGTCCATCCTTGTGTGTATTCTTATGTTGTTTCATGGTTAATTTCTGTAGTTTCCTTCCACATTATATCGTCATTGTTGTAAATTGTTCCGTAAATTTGTAGATAGATGTAGTGTACGATTATTTCTATATTCATGTCAGTTATCTTGTTAGACCAGTGGTGTCTTGACTAGTCCTCGTCACTACTTCATAGGGGTTAGTCTTGATACTTACTGGGCACCGCTGTGGTATGCTCATACTACACTTCTGTTCATTTTTGTTTGCACAGATCCAGGTATTGATTGTTAGTAGCAGTGCGGATGCTGCCGAGGAGACTCAAGGTAACCTACTGCTGAGTTCGCAGGCTTCAGAGTCACCTTCCTATTTTTATTCAACTGTTGTAATTATTCCCAAGCAGTTGTATTTAGAAGTTGTAGAAGATTCGTAGAGCTTATGACTTGTATTACCGATTTTGGGAAAGTTTGTTCATTCAGTTGAGATTCTATATCGGGACTGTTAGTTTTTATTTTATTATTGTTGTTATTTAGTAACTGTTAGTCTTACTTAGTCCCTAAGACTAGGTGCCATCACGATACCTAACGGAGGGAAATTTGGGTCGTGACATAGGTGCTACGAGTCATAAGCGAGTTTAGTAGAGTCTTGCGGACTGGTATGGAGACGCTTGTACTTATCTTCGATAGGCTATGGAACAATTAGGACAATTTCACTTCCTTCATTCCTATCGTGCAAGTTTATTGATCTTGAAGTTTGAAATTATCGTTCCATTCTCTCACCGATGGTGAGGACACGAACAACGGTTCCTGATGATGTTACCCCGAAGCAAGTGTCGCAAAGGTCAGAGACAGGGGACAACGAGGAGCACGTGCCGCAGTTAAGATTCCTACCAGAGCAGCCGTTGAGGAGTCGCCAGTAAAACTAGTTGGGGGACAGGTACTGGGGGTGTCTGTTGCTACCCCATACTTCAGGAGACCTTAGCGCAGTTTTGAGTACAATTGGTACATCGACTTAGGCAGGGTTGATTCTAGTGCACCAGTTGCTTCACAGATTAGGGGTGGAGTTCAGACTCCCACCGTCTACACTCTAGAGAAGCGAGATCACATTGGTCAAACCCCTTGTCATGACAACACGGCATCTGGTTTCAGTTCAGCCATGGTTAGGGTAGCAGCATCGGAGGAAGAATACCTTGGAATTGAGAGGTACTGGAAGTACCACCATTCTATCTTTTAGTGGATTGGGTGCAGACAATGCTCATGGTTTTCTAGAGGAGTGTCACTATATTTTTCGTACTTCGAATATTGGGACTACTAGCGAGATTGCTTTTTCATGTCTCAGGTTCAGAGTAGTGGGTTGATCAATGGTGGTGGCATATGAGTTGGGGGTAGCTTGACCGATTCAGCTTCCCTTGCGTGGATTTAGGTTTCAGAGATACTTTTGAGGGAGTTTGCACTCCAGATCCTCCGAGATGTACGACGCGCAGAGTTTGAGCAGTTGAATCAGGGCGCTGTGTCACCAATGGAGCATGCCGTTAGATTCAGTGAGTTGGTCAGACATGCACTTCGCTTGGTTGCTTCAGTTAGGAGATGAGTCTGTAGAGTCATTTGGGAGATTCAGGCATGATATTCGATTTAGCGGTACTCGAGAGTTAGAGTAGGATGCCTCGTTTCAGCAGGTAGTAAGGATCGCTCGCCGTTTAGAGCACATGTGGGATCGGGAGCGAGAGGACATACGAGATTAGGGAGAGAGTTCAGGGAGGCAATGAGGCCTCGTAGGTAAGGGGAATCTATTGGTCTGTATTATGGAGGCAAGGTACAACACGGTAGAAGTTTTGTGGGTCAACCAGTTCAGTTTGCATTACCAGCTTCGCATGGGGGTTTTCAAGTACTCATGGGTAAGAGGATTCGTATTGTATGTTTTCCACAGCCACGTCGACAGAGAGGTTGTTTTGAGCGTGGGGATGTTAGCCACAGGGTGATAGATTGCTCCAGGGTTCAGGCAGGTGTGTTATAGCAGGGTATTTAGGTGAGTGGAGGGCGCCCAATAGGGGGAGGCCCGACCCTTTTATGTGTTTCATATAGTAAGATGGAGGCCGTTGTGCCAGGAATTATCACACATGTATGTTTTGATGTGTTACAGAGGGGCACCAATTGTATTTCACTATAGTTCTGTTGGTCAGCACGAGTTTCCCTTATTTGTTGTTTCATTTATGAGTGAGTTTCATGTTTTGCACTCTATTTTGTGTTTGCTCTTGCTGGGATATTGTATGAGTAGTAGCCGTGTCTATCGTTGTTTTATTCATTCTTGATAGTAGTGAAACCGGCAGTGAGTCCTTGTTGTTCTTCGTGGTAAGCTTTATGTGATTTTCCTAAATATTTTGCTTAAGAGTTGTGATTTGATACTCCATCGAGATGTGATTTCAGTTAGCATTATGATTTTATCAGCTGAGATGAACTAGTGGTGGAATTCCAATTGGTGTGATATATTTTCGGTATGTGATTCAGAGTTGAGGACGAGGTCCTCGTGATATTTGTGATTCGATATGTTTGGACCGGGCTGAGTACCGCAGTGAAAATTTTATCAGGATGGTGTCCTTGTGATTTGTTCATATGCTTTGCTTCTTCCTTGTTATATTGCTTTTGGTAAGTCGGTATTGATAGAGAGTTGTGCCTCTGGGCTTGTTTGATAGTTCCTTTATATGTTTCTATTTTCATATTCAGTCATTTCGTTATGTGTTTCTTTAGTTTAGTTTGCGGGATGTGTGCCCGGTGGTGTCAATTGTGGCTGGTGACTCAGGTGTTTAATAATGAAGTCTTCGTGTTCATTGCATCATTATCAGTGTTATGGGGTTTTGAAACAGATTTCTTTCAGATGTGGGACTAATTGCCAATTTCGAATTGATTTCGGGCAGCTATTGTGATCAAAAGTGTTACATGAGCCTATGTGTGATGTACTATGTTGTGTTGTCGTGCCTTGTGGGTGTAGTCATGAGTTGATGCAGCTGATTGATGCTAATGTCGGATATGGATTTAGAATCGGGTCTTTTGTAAATGAGTAGAGGGTGAGAAGTAGAGGTATAAGGCTTATCGGTGGTGATGTGAAGGCTATATTGCGGTTGTGATTGTTTCATCGGACTTATGTGGGTTGGGGTGACGTGGGACCACCGCGGCACCCAGCCGACTATGTGTTAGAAGTATACCATCAGTGATTGGATGAGTTCAAGGTGAATCTTGGAACGTTCGAGGACGAGCGTTTGTTTAAGAGTGAGAGATTGTGATGATCCAAAATGTCATCCCGTATATTTCTAGCTAATTATGTGTTCCGAGGTCATGAAAACCTCCTTCTATCTCACCTCGAATCGCGTGTGCAGCCCCGACGTGTAGTCGGGAAGCCTTTATGTGAAAAACTGATAAAAATGATAATTTTGTATTAGGAATTTGAATAAAGTTGACTTCGATCAACATTTTTGGTAAACGGACCCGGACCTGGACCCGTGATTTGACGGTCCGGGAGGATCCGTAGGAAAATATGGGACTTGGACGTATGCCCGAAATCGAATTCCGAGGTCCCAAGTCCGAGAAATAAATTTTTAAAAGAAATTATTTTCTGAAAATAAAAGAGGTTTTTGAAAATGAAATTATATGTGAAACCTGTGGTATCGGGCCAATATTATGGTTCCGGAGCCCGGTACAGGTTCGACATAATATTTGTGCCATATCTGCGAAGTTTGGTAAGAAACAGACTTCGGACCGTAAATGCAAAATTTAATGTTTAAAGAAGTTTTGAGGAATTTCATTGGTTTTTGGTTTAATTCATCGTTTTAGTGTTATTTTATGTGGTTTGAAACCTCGAGCGAGTCCATGTTAGGTTATAAGACTTGTTCGTGCATTTAGATGGGTTCCCAGGGGCCTCGGGTGTGTTTCGGATGGGTGTCAGGTCCATTTTCCTTATTTTTGAACAGCTGAAATTTTGCCTTCTCGTTTCCTTCTATGCGATCGCATAGGAGTAGTCGCGATCGCATAGTGTCTCTTTGGGGCAGCCCAGTTTTTCTTAATCACAATCGCATAGTCTACTTCGCGATCGCACAACTTGTAGACTTCACTCTACGCGATCGCATACACAAGTTCGCGATCGCGGAATTATATTTTCCTCTTCTTGTCGATCGCATCTTCACAGTCGCGATCGCAGAATGCTATTTTGGCAGTGACCACTTCTTCTTCTACGCGATCGCAATAGTAGGCCCGCGATCGCATTGAACAAAAAGGTACCTAGGTAGTTTTTCCCTTTCCTCTTCGCGATCGCAAACCATGTTCCGCGATCGCAATTTATTACACGCCTGGGCAGAATATAAGTTTACCAAAAATCGGGGTTTCACCATTTTTGACATATTTTGATTTCTAGAACTCGGTTTTGGGCGATTCTTTGAGGGGTTTTAACACAAATCTAATAGGTAAGTGTTCTTCCACTATAATTAATTATATTTCATGAATTAGTTCTTGTGTTTATCATTTAATTTGTGTTTTGGGTTGAGGGAATTGTGGGTTTTGAAAGAAAACTTCTAAAATGTAAAATCATGTTTTGAAAGATCAAATGTTATCATAATTGGATAAATTTAGTATGGGTGAACTCGTATCAGAATGAGTAATCAAAATATGTAAAAATTTGTCGGGTTCCGAGGTGCGGGCCCGGGGGTCGACTTTTGGGGTCGATTTTTACAATTTTGTAAAGATTGAAACTTTATTATTCGGAATGGTTCCTTATACGTTTATTGTGTACTTTGAAGTTATTTTAGTGGATTTGAGCTGTCCAAAGGTCTTTTCGCCCGAGAAGTCCATTTTTGAGTACCGGGTTGTCGTCTTTGAGGTAAGTATCTTGCCTAACCTTGTGTGGGGGAACTACCCCTTAGGATTGAGTCTTCTTTGTTGATTGTAGTCCGTGTATGCGAGGTAACGAGTTCGTACTCGGACTTATTTGCTAGTAGATTGGCCTTTAGGGATTTGTAGGTTCTTATGTTACCTGGGTATGAATTGAAATTGTTACATTTGAATCCTTGGTTGTTAATCTCATCCTTTCCTACTTAAATTAGAATTACTTGCTTTTAGACTCCTTCGTTGGATATTTGATCTTAATTGACTTAACTGATTATCTTACTGATCTTATCTTCATGCTATATTTGCTTCCTAAAATTTCCAAATTGACTATATTAGTGTTATGTAGTTTATTAGCCATTTAGCCATAGTTAGAACATCCGTTCGTTGGTGTCAAGCATGGACGTGAGTCTTACATTATAATTTATATGATTTTTCTCCTTATGTGCTACTTGGGTCTAATTGATAAACATTTATGTTATTGATGTTTTCCTTGTTGTTGCCTATTACTGGGCCTTTGTTTACGCTGAGTTTTATTCCGTGAACTTAACTGTTTAGGCGAGATTGGTTATAGTTGTTTTTCCTTGCCGGGATGGTATGGTTTCTATTACTGTTCTTGATGTTAATAATATTGTTTGCATTGTTTACTCCCTTGTCGGAATTGTTGTGTTTTATGTTTCTTATTATTGATTTTCCTTGCCAAACTTTTGTTTATGTTATTTAGCACGAGGGGACATTCCGTTCCATGTTTATGTTATTTAGCACGAGGAGACATTCTGTGCCATGTTTATGTTATTTAGCAAAAAGGGACATTCCGTGCCATGTTTATGTTAATTAGCACGAGGGGACATTTCGTGCTGTCTTTATGTTACTTTAGCACGAGGGGACATTCCGTGCCGTGTTTCAGTTATTTTAGCACGAGGGGACACTCCGTGCCGTATTTATGCATTATTATTTTAATTATGATTACGAGATTTTATTGAAAAGTATTATTGAAAAGTGATGGTTTCGAAAGGACTATAGTTGAATGACTCTTACATCGAAGGGATATTTGAAAATCATTCGTTTTGCATAAAAAGATATTTGGAAGTCATTTATTTGGTAAAACATCGTTGGAAATTTTGTATTTTGAAAGAAACTATGTTTTGGTATTTCACTCTATTAAATATACTTATATATATATATATTTAGAGAAAATATATTTTCAAAGGAGATCCTCTATATTAAAATGAGCATATTTGTAAAAAATTTCATACAAACTGTTGTTTAAAGGCTTCCACCCATTTTATGGACTTTAATTGCTAAGGCTCAATGTGAACATACAGACGTGGCGTTGAGTTATTGGAGTTCTCTATTGCATTGTGTTTTCTTTCGGTTTGGGCTTGTTTTGCTGTCCATCCTTGTGTGTATTCTTATGTTGTTTCGTGGTTAATTTCTGTAGTTTCCTTCCACATTATATCGTCATTGTTGTAAATTGTTCCGTAAATTCGTAGATAGATGTAGTGTTCGATTATTTCTATATTCATGTCCATTATCTTGTTAGACCAGTGGTGTCTTGACTGGTCCTCGTCACTACTTCATCGGGGTTAGTCTTGATACTTACTGGGCACCGCTGTGGTGTGCTCATACTACACTTTTGTGCATTTTTGTTTTCACAAATCCATGTATTGATTTTTAGTAGCAGTGCGGATGCTTCCGAGGAGACTCAAGGTAACCTACTGCTGCGTTCGCAGGCTTCAGAGTCACCTTCCAGTTTTTATTCAACTGTTGTAATTATTCCCAAGCAGTTGTATTTAGAAGTTGTAGAAGATTCATAGAGCTTATGACTTGTATTATCGATTTTGGGAAAGTTTGTTCATTTAGTTGAGATTCTATATTAGGACTGTTGGTTTTCCTTTTATTATTGTTTTTATTTAGTAACTGTTAGGATTACCTAGTCTCTAAGACTAGGTGCCATCACGATACCCAACAGAGGGAAATTTGGGTCGTGACAGAGACCGCAGGTGCGGTCCTCGAGCCGCAGGTACGAAAATCCAGTAGGCAGTGCACTTCGTTTTAAACACGGGACGTAGCCATTTTTGAACACTTTTCTTCATTCTTGAGCGATTTTGAGAGCATGCAAGAAGGGTATTCGACCTAGCTACTATAAGGTAAGTAATTCCTACTATAAATCTAGCTTAATACTTGAATTCTTAAGTAGATTAACACATTAAATTAGTGAAAATCATGGGTTTAGAGTAAAACCTAAGTTTTTGACAAAAATGGGGAATTTCCAAGAAATATGTTAAGGAATCATACAAAAACCATATAATATTGATCCTTAGGCTATGGGTAAGTATTCCCTCCGGAAATTTCCGGAATCCGAGCATGTGGGCCTGGGGGTGAATTTTGGAATTTTGTAATTTAGGTTGAAATAATCATTTAAATAGGGAAATTTCATACTTTTGAGTATATATTGATTTATTTATGCAATATTTGACTAGTTTCGAGTCCTTGGGAGATGAATTTGGAGTTTCGGACGCATTCTTGACCCGGAAAGTAGGCTTGGCACGAGGTAAGTCTCATTTCTAACCTTGTAAGAAGGAATTGTCCCCATAGGTGAATATAAATAATTGCATGTCTTTATTTGTGGGGGCTACGCACGGACGAAGTGACGAGAGTCCGTGCATAGCTACTATTATGTCTTGTCGGGGAGTTTAGGATTCACAAGCATGCTTTATGTGCCGTACCTATAATCTTAAATGTTAATTTAGGTTACCTAATATCATTGAATTATTAAGTGAACATCTAGGAAGTTACCTTCTGAAATTTATATTAGTGAAACCTTCTTTGTAAGTATAGTCTCTACTGAATTTCTTGATTTCCTATTAATTATGTGTATATATACGGGAACCCGCGTCGCATGCATGATACGGGAGCGGGGTAGCCCTACTACTATGTCGGTCGCGTCGCATGTTCGATTCGTGAGCGGTGTAATAGATGCATCTATGGTTTGAGCCGTTCGACCCTTCGGCAGTGCACATTTATTTTCCCGTTGTGTCAGTCATACGTTCACGACATGTTATGTGTTTGTTAGATGTTGGGTGCTCTGTGATTATGTATCTTCTTAATACCATGAGAAATAAAAACTAGGTAAATTGTATGCTAGAAAACTTGACACGTACATGTAATTGTAAAGGATATTTGATGTTCCTGTCTTAATTATTATTCATGAAATGCCATTCCTGCTTAGCTTTACACTTAAAACATATTGTTTTGACCCTAGTAAGTGTCACGTCGACCTCTCGTCACTACTTCTTCGAGATTAGGCGGGATACTTACTGGGTACATATTGTTTATGTACTCATACTACTCTCTGTACTTAATTGTACAGGTTCTGAGGCGGGAGACTCCACGGTGAGCTGCTTCTCTTGGCGACTCCCAACAACACTTTGGAGTTATTCTTTTTGCCATTTCTGTCTATACTTACTCAGACAGTAGGACAAACTTCTTATTCTTTTGGTATTATTCTATTAGCTGCCTGTAGACTTGTGACACTAGTTCCTGGC
Source organism: Nicotiana knightiana (assembly GCA_005239525.1). NCBI lineage: Eukaryota > Viridiplantae > Streptophyta > Magnoliopsida > Solanales > Solanaceae > Nicotiana > Nicotiana knightiana. The sequence goes on along the minus strand of ML382249.1, from coordinate 43,540 downwards.
ACATACACTAGTAGACTTTATTTTGGAATGTAAATCGTAAATTACAATTTCATGATTATCTGTTTTGTATAAAATTGTCTAAGTTATCTGTTTCTACTTAATGTCTCAAAAACTAAGTTAAGCAAGTGTGGAAAAATATTTTTTTTTAGTAAACTACATGGAACTCACTAGTATAAAATGGTTGGCTTGCCTGACTACGATGTTGGGTGCCATCACCTGGGTTGGGATTTGGGTCGTGACATTTATGGTCAAATATTGATTTCGAAAAACAAGTGAGATTTTTTTCGAGAAAAAATGAAAAAAAATTATCACCAAATGAGCCCCTATGTCCTGAATTTGAAATTAACAGCTCAAAATTCGGGACTTGACATTAAACAACTAAAGAAATTGATAGAGAAAACTTCTAAAGTTAGAGAGCAAATGTATACTCTAGCTTCTGCTCCTCCCTCGTGTCTCTTAAGCAGCTCCAAGTTCCAATATTTATATATCTTCTGCGTATGCCCTTGAAAGCCTGTTATACGTGATTTTCCATCGGTCTTTCTTCCTGTTGAATAAATTGCATGACTTTAGTTTTTTGTCATGTGGTGTTCACGGGCTTTTTGGCTTAGCAGTGTTGCTAGTATTCGTTGTAAGCTTATTTGTCTTTTGGTTTCTTCTCCTTTTTTTATTTTTCTTTCTTTTTTGATTTATTTATTTTCTTTTAGTTATTTATGGCATTTCTTGCAAATAACATTGATAAGTATAATTATTAATGTATTTTTATATGTAAATAAATAATATTTTTTTCAAAAAACATGAATAATTTATATTTACTCTCCTATAAGTACTAACAAATCTTGCAGGGAAGGATTATTTAAAAGAAAAAAGATAACAAACAGAAAGAGTAAGATGATGATACTTTGCTGGTGAAACCAAAGGAAGCATTATTAATGCAACACCAGCTCTTGTTGTCGCGACAATGAAGAAGAAAATATATAACAATTAGCGTCGCGATGATAACATTTATTGTTGCTGCACAATAAAGAAGAAAAGATAAACTAATTAGCATCGCGACAACAACTATTACTGTCGCAACACATGATTAGTTTGCGCAATTTTCTCCAATAAATAGAGTCTATCTATATAATGCAAAGGCACGCCAGAATAGTAGAAAAGAGTCAATCTCTTAATTAGATTCTTTAGCTTAGATTTTGGTAGTTAATATTTCTTTCTCTTTTAGGAAGATTTTTGTTTTTTATCTTCTTAGTAGTACTTTTATCTACTCCATAATGGAGTAAAATACACCAATTGGAATACTTGGAAAAGCTTGCTAAGTTATTATAATATTTATTCAGTTCTATATGCTCTTATCCGAGAAGCTGTCCAAATCTCTATCTTTTAGTACCAAAGTAATAAGGTGCTGATTATTTAATATTGTTTAATCTAACTATTCTATTTTATAACTAACTTTGTGCTAATTTTGTATTCAAAAGAAGCAAAATAAGTTGCAGCGACTATTTATAAATAAAATAGTCATTGGACAAATTAATATAATCACAGCTACTTACAAGTGTCTTTACTCTTACTTATTTCAATATTTATCCGCAAAAGAAAGTGATTTGATTAAGTCTATTAATCTAACGAGAACTAATCGAAAGAGGTTTTTGTTATTCTTAGTACAACTTAGGCAAGAAAATATTTATGTTCTTATCATCACTAATTGTAAAATATTTAATTACACTAATCGGAAGAGGTATTTTTAAATATTTACTTTAAAGTGAAAAAATATAATTGTATTAGGAATAAACAATTATTCTTTCGAGAAACAAGTATTAAAGTTTGAATCATATTATATTAATCTTATCAAGTGGCTTCATGGATTCCCAACGCTTTCTTATTATTTCTATTCAACTAGTTCTTTGCCTTTAAAAATCTTAAAACTTTCACTCACTCATAAATTCGATTCTCCTGAATAGTAATGAAGATAATCTAAATTTGTAGCATAGATGTTCCAATCTCCGTGGGGAGATATCTTAAACTATGTTATAATTTGACAAAGCACGAGCAAGAATTCCTATGCACATTGGCCTCGTCAAATTTTTGGCGCTGTTGTCGGGGATTGGCAATTATCTATTTCAGATGAATTATCCTCTTACTAATTTGGGAAATCATTTTTTGCTAATGCTTATTTTATTTTATTTTATTTTGTTTCTTATTCTCAGGAATTTCAGCTAGTTTATGACCCACTCTTCTTCTATAGAGTTGTTTTAATACGATCCTGAAATTGAAAGATCTTTACGATTGTGTAGGAAAAGACAAACTTCAACTTCTCATAGCACAACTAGAAAAGACACGGAACAAGAAGAATAACTTCTCAACAATCCACCACCAATAATTCCATCAATTCCAGAAGACCAATTTGATGAATTAACACCACGTCCAACTAATATGATTCTAAGGGATTATGCTAGACCTGATCAATTTAATTGTGAATCAAGTGTTATAAGTCCTCCTGTGGCAGCTAACAACTTTGAAATTAGGACTGGCTTGATCCAAACAATTCAACAATCTTGTCAGTTCATTGGAGATCCTAGTGAAGACCCACATAGTGTGACGACCCGGTCGGTCTTCTTGAGAGTTGTAATCTCGTTTCCCTACTTTTTGCTTCTATTGGGTTCTACAACTGTTATATGACTTACCGAGTTGGTTCGGGTCCGGAGAGATGTCAGAGTGAATTGAGACACTTAGTCTCTTAATTGGAAGCTTAAGTTGGAAAAGTCGACCGGATGTTGACTTATATGTAAACATCCTCGGATTTGAATTTTGATGGTTCCGTTAGCTATGTTAGGTGATTTTGGACTTAGGAGCACGTCCGAAATGTGATTTGGAGGTCCATAGTAGAATTAGGCTTGAATTGATGAAAGTTGGAATTTTGGCAAATTTGACAGAGAGTGGAAATTTTGATATCGGGGTCGGATTTGATTTTCGAGAATTGGAGTAGGTTTGTGGTGTAATTTATGACTTGTGTTCAAATTTTGAGGTCAATCGGACATGGTTTGATAGGTTTCAGCATCGTTTGTGGAATTTGGAAGTTTAGAAGTTCATTAGGCTTGAATCCGGGTGTAATCCGTGTTTCTGATTTATTTTGGGTGATTCGAGGGTTTGACTAAGTTTGTATTGGGGTATATGACTTGTTGGTATGTTTGGTTGAGCTCCCGGGGGTCTCAGGTTGATTTCGAGTGGTTAACGGACCGAGTTTTGGAGTTAGAAGGCTGCTGAACTTTGGACTCAGCTGGTGTAATCGCACCTGCGGAAGTTTTATCGCATGTGCGAGCCCGCAGAAGCGGAGAGGAAGGTCGTAGGTGCGGGCAAGGATAGGAAGGACAGAAGTCATAGGTTCAAAGAATTTCCCGCACCTGCGGAGCGCAGATGCGGACAAGAGGATGTAGGTGTGGAGGCAGCTAGGAGTGAGGGATTCCGCAGAAGCGAGGCCAGGGCCGCAGATGCGCGTTCTCAGGTGCAGAACCTGAAGCGCAGGTGCAGAACCTAGAGTGCAGGTGTGGGAACTGGGGGTTCAAGTGACTTTCGCAGAAGCAACATTTTCACCGCAGATGCGGGACCGCAAGAGCGGAGTATTAGCCGCATGTTCGAAAAGCCTGGGCAGAACATATAAATACGGGACTTCGAGATTTTTCACCATTTTCACTATTTTGAACTCGTATTTTGGACGATTTTAAGGTAAGATCCTTGTGTCTATTTATCTTCGATAATGATGTTTCCCTACTGATTTTGCACCTAGTTGTTGAGTTTTTGAGGTGAAATTTGGGATTTGGATGACCAAATAGTGTCGGATTTTGATAAATTTGGTATGGTTAGACTCGTGAGTAAATGGAATTTCGGGTTTTGTGACTTTCGTCAGATTTCGAGATGTGGGTCTGGGGGCCGATTTGAGCTTATTTCAGATTTTGGCTTATAATTTCGTGTTTTCCTTGTGGAATTGATTCCTTTAGCCTATATTAATTATATCTTACTGCTTGTGGCTAGATTCTGGGCATTTGGAGACTGATTCGACGGGTAAAGGTATTGCCGGAATTGACTCATGTCCACTTTCATTGTTGAAATTACTGAAATGAACTGTGTTTGTATAGCTCGTCACTACTTCTCAGTTCCTTATTTATTATTGTTACTTATTGATTCGATTGTACTTACGCTACACCCTGCACTTTATGTGCAGATCCAGGTGTATCCGGTCACGGAGGACGTTGATCTCGTGCGTGGTCGAGTATCAGAGATTTATGAGGTAGCTGCCGGCGTTCGCAGTCCTTGTCTCTCCTTCCTTGTTATCTTTCTTATCTGTATTGGCATTTAGACACAAAATCTTGTAGACACTGTTTCTTAGACTGGTTCTTTATATGCTCATGACTTGGTGACACCCCGATGTTTGGGGATATTTTTTCGCGTCGTATTTTGAGTTTAACTCCTATTTTTATGAAAAATCTGTCATATAAAAGTTTTTGGTTTATCTTTTATGAAATAATTGAATTATTTTGAAAATTGGATTACTTAGTACCATCTATAGGCACCATCATGACAAGTTAGGATTTTGGGTCATGACACATAGTCATTTGATTGATTTTCTCAAGCTTGTTGAAACGGCAAATTATAATAGGGTATCACCAGATGCAATTAGGCTAAGGCTTATTCCTTTTTCTATGAAAGGTGAAGCTAAAGCTTGGTTACGTAGCTTGCCTATAGGATCCATCACAACATGTGATTGGATGACTCAAACATTTCTAAATAAATATTTTTCTCCTGCTTAAGCAACAAAAATGAGACAAGATATAAATAATTTTTTGCAAATTGACACTGAGTTAGTTTATCAAGCTTGGAAAAGATTAAAAGGTTTATTGAGAAAATGTCCTCATCATGAAATTCCTGATCACATGATTTATACATTTTTTATCACGGGTTAAAACCCTCATCAATAAATGTTATAGATGCAGCTGCTGGAGGTTCCACAATTGTAATGACCCGGCCGACCGTTTTGAGAATATAAGTTCCGTTTGGAGGAATTTGATCTTGAGCAGCTTCGTATGGTGATTTTGGACTTAGGCGTGCGTCCGTATTTGGTTTTGGAGGTCTGTAGGGTGATTTGAAGCATTTCGGCGAAAGTTAAAGTTTGGAAAGTGGAGAGGTTGACCAATAGTTGACTTTGGTGATATCAGGGTCGGAATGCGATTTCGAAAGTTGGAACAGCTCTGTTATGTCATTTGGGAATTGCTTGAAAAATTTGACGTCATTCCAGGTTGGTTTGATTGGTTTCAGCACGAGTTCTCGAAGTTGGAAGATTTGGAAGTTTATAGTTCGATTCGTGGTGCGATTTTTATTTTCAGCGTTGTTTGATATGATTTGAGACCCTGAGCGATGTGTGTTAGGTTATAGAACTTGTTTGTGGGTTTAGACGGGGTCCTGGGGGCCTCGGGTGCGTTCCGGGTGGGCTATGGGTCAATTTCTCCTATTTTTGAACTATTGTTCTGTTTTTCTGGTGTTCTTCTTCACGACCGTGAAGCTCCTTCCACATTCGCGAAGTGTCTCTGCTGACCACCTCAAGATCCTTCTTCGTATTCGCGTTCAACCTCTCGTATTCGTGAAGGTTTGCTTTTCCCCTTCATCGCGTCAGCGATTAGCCACCCGCATTCGCGAAGCTCTTCCTGGTAGCCTCATATTTCTTCTTCGCATTCACGTTCGCCGTCTCGCATTCGCGTAGGTTCCATACCTTGTCTTCGAGTTCGTACTCCTTCCCTCGCATTCGCGAAGGGTTCTTCTAGAAAGCCTTACTTTCCTTTTTCGTAAACGCGAGCCTTTCTCCGTGTTCGTGATACTTTCAGACCTGGGCAGAATATAAGTTTTCCAATTCGAGGGTTAGGCCATTTTCATCATATTTTAACTTGTAAAGCTCGATTTTGAGCGATTCTTTGTGGGGTTTTCAAGTAAATCGATTTGTTAAGTGTTCTTCTCCTAGAATTTAATATATTCCATGATTTATCTTCATTTTTATCATTTAATTTGTGTCTTGAGTTGAGGAAAATGTTGGTTTTTGAAGAAAATTTTCAAAATGAAAAATCGTGATTTGAGGGACGAAATGGTATCGGAATTTGATAATTTTAGTATGGTTGAACTCGTATCCAAATTGGTGTTCAGGTTTACTGAAATTTGTCGGGTTCCGAGGTGTGGGCCCGGGGGTCAACTTTTGGGTCAATTTTTAGATTTTGATTAAGATTGAGACTTTATGATCCAGAATAGTTCCTTATGAGTTTTATTTGTGCTTCGAAGTTATTTTGGTTGGCTTTGGGCCGTCCGATGGTCATTTCACTCGAGAAGTTCATTTTAGAGTACCGGTTTGTCTTCTTTGAGATAAGTATCTTGCCTAACCTTGTGTGGGGGAACTACCCCTTAGAATTTGAGTCTTCTATGTTGATTGTAGTCCGTGTACGCGAGGTGACGAGTACGTGCTCGGACTTATTTGTAAAAATTGGCCTCTTAGAGTTCCTAGGACCTTGTATTCATTGAATATGCAGTTGTTCTTGTTATGATTACGTTCCTTAATAACTAGTTTTACCTTTACCTGCTTAATTAGATTCAATTGCATCATGATCCACTCTTATTGTTACTTAATTCATACGTGCCTTATTTGAAAATTGATATCTCTTCCATTGTCTTGTTATCTTTCCCCTGACTGTTTATCTTTATTTGAAGTTGTAGTATCCCTTTTGTAAATGCTCTCCCTTAGTTGAGGTTATGGTGATCTTCTCGCTGCATACCTTTATTTGGAATTTTCAGTATCTCTCCCGTAGTTGCCCAAACTTAAAAGAAGCTTAGATATCCTATGCCTTAGTGGACTCGCACTTATTTGGAATTATCTGACTCGTGTTGGTTTCTTATTGTTGAACCGTACATTGTGGGGCTATTGTTACATGTTATTTTCTTCCTTGTTGAGTTGTTCTTATTATGCTTAGTATTCCTTATTGTGGTTATTACTTGTGAACTAGCCTTACCTTTTCTTGTGATCGAAGATTCTTGAGTAGATATATTTACTACACTTTGTATTATTGTCATTGTTGTCGTTGTACTTGTTGTGGTGATGCACGAGGTTTTTACCGTGCGGTTGTGGTTATTGTGATGCACGAGGTTTTTGCCGAGCGATTGTCGATACGGGGTTGCACGAGGTTTCTATCGTGCTGTGGTTACTATTGATATTGCACATGCGGTGTGACAAGGCGGGATATATATATGGGTTGTGCATGTGGCGAGACAAGGTGGGAACATGATTATGCATGTGTGGAGAGACAAGGCCGGCATTTACTTTACTATTGCACACGTGGCGAGACAAAGTGGGTTGTGTCAGGGATTGGTTTGTGATGTCTTCTATTGTCCTGGGGGCATTCTTGTTGTTGATATTGTGTAGTGGTACACTTACCTGTGTGAGCTTATTCTTGTGAACATTGTGAGAAAATATTCTACATGTTGTCCGTTCCTTTTCTTATGCTTACTAGCAGGTTTGAACTATGTTAGAACACTTGCACAAACATATACGTAGTTAAGCACTCTTATTGGATTAAGGGGATTCCTTTTTATTGTTGAGTATAGATACCCTTGTTGTACTTGCCTTCTATGTGAGAGTGGTTCTATTTGGCACGTGAGTCGTCAATGCGATTATGAGGTAAAATGAGGGCACATGATGCCAACTGTTAGGGTTTAGATATTGGGACCCGTGAGTTTGAATAGTCTGAGGTTTGGTACCTCGTGGAGTATATTGACAAAAACCTAATGTGGAAACGATTGTTATTGTTGAGTTATTACTTTCCTTTCTGTATCTGTGATTTCGAATTTTGGATTCGTTTCTGTTCATTCTCCTGTGTCATTATTTGGGTATTCCGCTAATATTCATTGTCTTCCTTTCTTATTGAAATTACTATATTGTTAGCCACATCGCGTAGTCTTTATGTAGATATCATACTCTGTTGTTTCCATACTTATACTTGTTCAGGTTATATAGTCTAGTAGGTGTCTTGACTGTTCCTCGTCACTACTCCACTGAGGTTAGTCTTGATACCTGATGGGTACCGTTGTGATGTACTCATACTACACTTCTGCACATTTTTGTGCAGATCCAGGTATTGCATAGCTGGTTGATCAGTAGCTAGCAGCACAGTGTGTGGAGACTCAAAGTAAACCTTCTCCTGCGTTTGCAAGCTTCGGATTCACCTTCATATTGTGTTTTTACACTGTTTTTACTTATTTCCAAACAATTCTATTTAGAAGTTGTATCAAACTTTGTAGAGCTTATGACTTGTACTACCGATTTTTTGGAAGTTGTATATTGTATAGAGAAATTTTATTTTCCGAAATTATTAGATGTCACTTTATTATTGCTATTATTCAGAAGATGTTAGGCTTACCTAATCCTTAAGGCTAGGTGCCATGACGATACCCTACGGAAAGAAAATTGGATCGTGACAAGTTGGTATCAGAGATCTAGGTTCATAGGTGCTACGAGTCATAAGCGAGTTTAGTAGAGTCTTGTGGATTGGTACGGAGACGTCTGTACTTATCTTCGAGAGGCTACGAAACCATTAGGACAATTTCACTTCCTTCATTCCTATCGTGCGAGTTCATTGATCTCAAAGTTTGAACTTTTATAATTCCATTCTCTCACAGATGGTGAGGACACGGGCTATGGTTCCTGATGACGTTACCCCCGGAGCAGATGTCGCCAGGGGCAGAGGCAGAGGCCAACGAGGAGCATGTGCCGCAGCTAGGGCACCTACTAAAGCAGCAGTTGAGGAGACGCCAGTAGTTCCAGTTGGGGGACAGGTACGGGAGGCGCCTGCTGTTACCCCTGGACTTCAGGAGACCGTAGCACAGTTCTTGAGTATGTTTGGTGCATTGACTCAGGCGGGATTGATTCCGGTTGCACCAGCTACTTCACAGACCGGGGGAGGAGCTCAGACTTCCGCCGCCCACACTCTAGAGCAACGAGTTCATGTTGATCAGGACCCAGGTTTCATGGCAACACAACCTATGGTCCCAGTTCAGCCTGTGGTTAGAGCATCAACATCTGAGGAAGAATAGCTTAAACTGAGAGGTACAAGAAGTACCACCCTCCTACCTTTAGTGGATTGGCGACAAATGATGCCCATGGTTTCCTGGAGGAGTTTCACCACATTCTTCGCACTATGGGTATTGCGGAGACGAGTGGGGTTGCTTTTGGTACGTTTCAGCTCAGGGGAGCGGCTTATCAACGGTGGCGGGTATATGAGTTGGGTAGCCCGGTCGAGTCAGCTTCACTCACATGGGTTCAGTTTTCAGAGATGTTCCTAAGAGAGTTTGTACCTCAGTCCCTTCAAGATGCATGTCATGCAGAGTTTGAGCAGCTACGCCAGGGCACTATGTCAGTATCAGAGTATGCCGTCAGATTAAGTGATTTGACCAGACATGCACCTGCTTTGGTCGCTACAGTTAGAGAGCCTGTTTGTAGATTCATTTAGGGGCTCAAGCATGATATTCGGTTCAGCATGGATCGGGAGTTAAAGTCGGATGTTTCATTTCAGCAGGTGGTAGGGATCGCTCTCCAAGTAGAGGGCATGTGGGATCAGGAGAGAGAGGACAGGCGGGACCATGAGAGGGAGGACATGCGAGGTCAGGATAGAGAGGGCAGGGAGGCGAGGAGGCCTTATAGGCTGGAGAGATCTACTGGTCCTAATTTTGGAGGCAGGGTACAACATGGCAGAGATTTTGTGGGTCAGCCAGTTCAATTTGCACTTCAGGCCTCGCATGGTGTTTCAGGTGCTTATGGGTCTCAGGGTACTCGTGATGCACAGTTTCCACAGCCACATCAGAAGATAGGTTTCTTTGAGTGTGGATATACCATCCTTAGTGAGATATTGTCCAAAACTCCGGGCAAATATGTCGCAGCGGGGTATCCAGGTGAGTGGGGGTGCCCAAGAGGGGGAGACCTGGCCCGTTGATGTGTTTCACATAGTAGGCTGGAGGCTGTTGTTCCAGATGATGTCATACAGGTATGTTTTTGATTTGTTTCAGAGGGGCTCCATTCGTATTTTGTTTTGGTTCTGCTTATCGGGATGATTTCCCTTATTTGTTTTTCCATTTATGGGTGAGTTTCATGATTTGCACTATGTTTATGTGTTTGCCCCTATTGGGAGATTCTATGAGTGGTAGCCCATCTCTACCATTATTTTTATTCATAATTGAGAGTGGTGAGACTAGAAGTAAGTCCATTTTGTTCATTATGGTAGGTTTTAGTGTGATTCCCGAGTATTCTTGGTTACGATTTGTGATTTGATACTCTACCGGGATGAGGGTTCAGTAAGTGTTGTGATTTTATTTGGTAGGATTGAGTTAGTGGAAGATTTCAATTAGTATGATGTATATTCGACCTGTGATTCAGAGTTGAGGGTGAGACCCTCACGAGTTCATGAGATTTGATATATTTGAGCTGGGCTACGTGCCGCGGTGGAGAGTTATACTAGTATGAGATCCTTATGATTGTTCATGTACTTTGAATTTTCTACTTAAATTGATTCTTAATATGGTATTGATATAGAGTTGGTCCTGTCGGGCTTGTTTGATATTTCTCTTATGTGTTTCTCTTTACATATTCAGTCATTTTCATTATGTGCTTCTTGAGTTTTAGCTTGCGGGGTGTGTGCCCGGTGGTGCTAGTTGTGACTTGTTTATTCAGGTGCATAGTTATGAGGTCTTCATGATTCTTGCATCATCATCAGTGTTGTGGAGATTTGAAACGGGTTCTTATCGAATATGAGGTTAATTGCTGGTGTTGGTTTTGCTTACGGGCAGCTATTGTGATCAGAATGTTATTTTTGGGCCTATGTGTGGTGTGTTATGTTGAGTGGTCGTACCTTGTGGGTGTAGGCATCAGTTGTTGTAGGTGGTTGAGACGAATATCGGGTATGAATTTAGAATCGGGTCTTTTGGAAATGAATAGAAGGTGAGAAGTTTGACTCTGAGGCTTATCGGTGTTGGTAGAAAGGCTAAAGTATAGTTGAGATGGTGTCGTCAAGCTTATGTGGATTGGGGAGACGTTGGATCACCCCCGTATGTATGTTGGAGGTGTGCATTTAGTGATTTGAAGACTTCGAGGCGATTCTTGGCACGTTCGAGGACGAACATTTGTTTAAGAGGGGGAGAATGTAACGACCCGACCGGTCATTTTGAGAATGTAAGTTCCGTTTGGCGGCATTTGATCTTGAGCAGCTTTGTATGGTGATTTTATACTTAGGCGTGCATCTGGTTATGGTTTTGGAGGTCCGTAGGGTGATTTGAAGTATTTTGGCAAAAATTGAAGTTTGGAAAGTGGAGAGGTTGATCAATAGTTGACTTTGGTGATATCGGGGTTGGAATGGGATTCCGAGAGTTGGAACAACTCCGTTATGTCATTTGGGACATCCCTGTAAAATTTGACGGCATTCTAGGTTGGTTTGACTGGTTTCGGCATGAGTTCTCGAAGTTGGAAAATTTGGAAGTTTATAGTTCGATTCGTGGTGAGATTTGTATTTTCGGCGTTGTTTGATGTGATTTGAGATCTTGAGCGAGTCCGTGTTAGGTTATAGAACTTGTTTGTGGGTTTGATGTGATTTGAGACCTTGAACCTTCGTGATCGTGAAGCTCCTTCCGCGTTCACGAAGTGTCTCTACTGACCACCTCAATATCCTTCTTCGCATTTGCATTCGCGTTTAACCTCTCGCATTCACAAAGGTTTGCTTTTCCCCTTCATCACATTCGCGATTAGCCACCTGCATTTGCAAAGCTCTTCCTGGCAGCCTCATATTTCTTCTTCGCGTTTGCGTTTGCGTCCGCGTTTGCGTAGGTTTCATCCCTTGTTCTTCGAGTTCGCACTCTTTCCCTCGCTTTCGTGAAGGGTTTTTCTGGACAGCCTTTATTTCCTTCTTCGCAAACGCGAGCCTTACTCCGCGTACGCGATACTTTTAGACCTGGCATAATATAAGTTTTCATAATCGAGGGTTAGGCCATTTTCATCATATTTTAACTTGTAGAGCTCGATTTTGAGCGATTCTTTGTGGGGTTTTCAAGTAAATCAATTGGGTAAGTCTTCTTCACCTAGAATTTAATATATTCCATTATTTTATCTTCATTTTTATCATTTAATTTGTGTTTTGAGTTGAGAAAAATGTTGGTTTTTGAAGAAAATTTTCAAAATGAAAAATCGTGATTTGAGGGACGAAATGGTATCGAAATTTGATAATTTTAGTATGGTTAAACTCGTATCGGAATGGGTGTTCGGGTTTTGTGAAATTTGTCGGGTTCTGACGTGCGGTCTCGGGTGTCGACTTTTGGGCCGATTTTTAGACTTTGATTAAGATTGATACTTTATGATCCAGAATAGTTTCTTATGAGTTTTATTTGTGCGTTGAAGTTATTTTGGTTAGATTTGGTCCGTCCGGCGGTCATTTCACCCGAGAAGTTTATTTTAGAGTACCGGTTTGTCTTCTTTGAGGTAAGTATCTTGCCTAACCTTGTATGGGGGAACTAGCCCTTAGGATTTGAGTCTTCTATGTTGATTGTAGTCCATTTACGCGAGGTGACAAGTACGTGCTCAGACTTATTTGTGGAAATTGACCTCTTAGAGTTCATAGGACCTTGTATTCATTGAATATGCAGCTGTTCTTGTTATGATTACGTTCCTTAATTACTAGTTTCACATTTACCCGCTTAATTAGATTCGATTGCTTCATGATCCACTCTTATTGTTACTTGATTCATACAAAAATTGATATCTCTTCCATTTCCATGTTATCTTTTACCTGACTGCTTATCTTTATTTGAAGTTGTAGTATCCCTTTTGTAAATGTTCTCCCTTAATTGAGGTTATGGTGATCTTCTCACCGCATACCTTTATTTGGAATTGGCAGTATCTCTCTCGTAGTTGCCCAAACTTAAAAGAAGCTTAGATATCCAATGCCTTAGTGGATTCGCCCTTATTTATAATTATCTGACTCGTGTTAGTTTCTTATTGTTGAACCGTACATTGTGGGGCTATTGTTACATGTTATTTTCTTCCTTGTTGAGCTGTTCTTACTATGTGTAGTATTCCTTATTGTGGTTATTCCTTGCGAACTAGACCTTTTCTTGTGATCGAAGATTCTTGAGTTGATTTATTTACTGTACTTTGTATTATTGTCATTGTTTCTGTTTTACTTATTGTGGTGATGCACGAGGTTTCTATCGTGCGGTTGTGGTTATTGTGATGCACGAAGTTTCTGCCGTGTGATTGTTGATATGGGGTTGCACGAGGTTTCTGCCGTGTTGTGGTTACTATTGATATTGCACATGCGGCATGACAAGACGGGATGTATATGTGGGTTGCGCATGTGGCGAGACAAGGTGGGAACATGATTATCCACGTGTGGCGAAACAAGGCGTGCATTTACTTTACTATTGCATACGTGGCGAGACAAGGTGGTCTGTGTCAGGGATTGATTTGTGATGTCTTCTGTTGGCCTGGGGGAATTCTTGTTGTTGATATTGTGTAGTGGTATACTTACCTGTGTGAGCTTATTCTTGTGAACGTTGTGAGAAAACTATCTACGTGTTGTCCGTTCCTTTTCTTATGCTTACTAGCTGGTTTGAACTATGTTGGCACACTTGTGGAAGCATACACATAGTTAAGTACTCTTATCGGATTAAGGGGCTTCCTTGTTATTGTCGAGTATAGATACCCTTGTTGTACTTTCCTTCTATGTGAGAGTGGTTCTATTTGGCACATGAGGTGAAATGAGGGCACATGATGACAAATGTTAGGTTTCAGATATTAGGACGCCTGAGTGTGAATGGTATGAGGTTTGGTACCTCGTGAAGTTTATTGACAAAAACCTAATGTGTAAACAATTGTTGTTGTTGAGTTATTGCTTGTTCTTTCTGTATCTGTGATTTCGGGTTTTGGATTTGTTTCCGTTCATCATCCTGTGTCATTATTTGGGTATGCCGCTAGTATTTATTGTCTTCCTTTCTTGTTGCAATTATTGTATTGTTAGCCACATCGCGTAGTCTTTATGTAGATATCATACTCTGTTGTTTCCATACTTATACTTGTTCAGGTTATATAGTCTAGTAGGTGTCTTGACTGTTCCTCGTCACTACTCCACTGAGGTTAGTCTTGATACCTGCTGGGTACCGTTGTGATGTACTCATACTACACTTCTGCACATTTTTGTGCAGATCCAGGTATTGCGTAGCTGGTTGATCAGTAGCTAGCAATGCGGATTGTTGTGTGGAGACTCAAGGTAAACCTGCTGCTGCGTTCACAGGCTTTGAAGTCACCTTCCTATTGTATATTTCACATTATTTTTACGTATTTCCAAACAGTTGTATTTAGAAGTTGTATCAAACTCTGAAGAGCTTATGACTTGTACTACCGGTTTTGGGAAGTTCTATATTGTATAGAGAAATTTCATTTTCAGAAATTATTAGATGTCACTTTATTATTGCTATTATTCAGAAGATGTTAGGCTTACATAGTCCTTAAGACCAGGTACCATCACGATACCCAACGGAGGGGAAATTGGGTCGTGACAACAATGGAAAAACTACCGATGAAGCTTTACAATTGTTAAATGAAATTATTGAAATGCAGTGCAGTGGCCATCGGATCGTGTTACTATAAAAAAAGGCAGCAACTATGAACCAGGTAGATGCTCTGAACACCTTAACTCAAAAAATTGCTTCCTTAGCAAAAAAAGTTTGAAACCTTTAAGGTAAATCCACAACAATCTGAAGGATGTGACATTTGTGGTGAGAATCATCTCAATCATGAATGTCAAGCCACAAATCAGAATGATGAACAAGTAGACTTAATTGGCTACAGAGCTTACCCCTATGGAAGTCCCATGGCTGAGAAACATCCGGGATCCCAATGGAGTAACCCCAATGGTGCTGAAATGTAACGACCCGACCGGTCGTTTTGAGAATTTACACTTTGCTCGGTAGTTTACGGGCATGAATAGCTCCGTATGATGTATTATGACTTGTGTGAATCGTCGGTTTTGGTTTTCAGGTTGTACGGAATCGATTTGGAAGAATGAACTTCATGATTGAAGCTTTAAGTTGGAAGAGTGGACCAAGTTGGACTTTTTAGCATTTGACCCCAGATTGAAGTTTTGATGGTTCTGTAGGGTCCGAATGGTAATTTTAGACTCGGGCGTATGCCCGAATTTGCAATTGGATATTTCTAGAAAGATTCAGCACTAATTGGAAAAAATTGGAACTTGAAGGTAAGTTCATTAAGTTTGATTTGGGGTGCGATTCATCGTTTCGATGTTGTTATGCGTGATTTGAGATGTCAAGTAGGCCCGTGTTATTTTATGAGACTTGTTGGTAAGTTAGGACGGGGTCCTGAGGGGCTCGAGTGAGTTTCAGATAGGTTTGGGTTGTGTTGCACTCATTTTTTTATGTTTCGATGTCGTTTCTTCAAGCATAAAGGGTACATCGTATGAGGAGTTTATGGCCATTTTATTAAGAATTGAGCTGCCAGATTTTTTAGAATAATTACGAAATTACCACTGATTTCGTATTTAAAAATCTACACTATTTCCAAATATTAAAACCAACATATCTCCTTAAATATAAGGTCAAATTGAATGATTCAAGAGCCTAACTTGACTACAATTTTACAAGGAATCTATTGGAAGCTTCAAAAGTGAGTTTCGAGATCTTTTGGTACAATAAACGAGGCAGAATAGTGTTAAAATGAGGGTTTTATTTATTTAACATATTTTGAGTTGGGGAGCTCGAAATTGGGCAATTTTTGAGGCGATTTTTACCATATGAATTGGGGTAAGTATTCTCTACTCGATTTTAGTTATATTTTATGAATCCATCTTCATTTTTGGAATTTGATTGATGATTTCAAAGTAAAATTTGTGGATTTTGTCTAAAATTTCATAAAGTGAAATTTTAAGTTTTGAACATCGATTCGAAGTCGGATTTGAGTAAAAATAGTATGGTTGGACTCGTAATTGAATGGGTTAACAGTTTTTTTCAGTTTTGTCGGGCTCCGATGTGCGGGCATGAATTGGATTTTTTGATCGATTTTTGGCTTTTGATTAAAGATTCGACCTTTTTCGATTGGGATTGGTTCCTTTAGCATTGTCTGATGTATTTGAGTTGTTTTTGGTTAGTTTCGAACCGTTCAAAGGTCGGTATGCGCGAGATGATATTTTTGGAGCATCGTTTGGCATGTTGGGTATTGGATTTGGCTTCTTCGAGGTAAGTAACTCTCCTAAACTTAGTGCGGAGGGTATGAAACCCTGAGTTAGGTGTTATGTGATTGGTATTGAGGTGACGCACATTCTAGGTGATGGGCGTGTGGGCGTTCACCCTGTGAATCATGCTAAATATCATGTTTAGATTTTATGCCGATACTGTTGAGACCCATAGTGGTCATTTATTGCCGTTATTTCACAAACTTCATTGATATCTTGTACTCAGTCATGTTCATGCATTCATATCATATCTCAGTCTCAGTTGTTAATTATTGATGCATCATATTCTTGTTGCCGGGCTAGTTTCATGACACTTTGAGCCCATGAGTGAGACTGGAGAGATTGATGACTGAGCAACGCCTAGGGCCTGGTTGTGAGGATATTGATACCATATCACGTGAGTTGTCCGTGTGGATCCAGGTATTGATATTATATCACGTGAGTTGTCCGTTCGGATCCGTATATTGATATTATGGCACGTGAGTTATCCGTGCTTAGCGCTTGGGATGTAGGAGCCCCTCCGGAGTCTGAATACCCACAATGAGCGCAGTCGACTATAAACGTGTATGGATCGAGATACATGGCATTTGCATACATACATGACATACAAGCATTTGCATGCACGCATGACATACCTACATAGAAATGCATTTTTCCTTATGTTATATAGTGTTACGACATCCATGACTTATTATACACATTGACATGTGGGCTCAGAGAGGTATTTTATACTTGTTATTTTGTAAAGAAAATGAAACATCTTACTTATTGCTGAAAAGATTTTGGGAGAAAACATGGTTTTCAAACTTACCTGTATTTTGACATATTTGGCAAAAGATTTGAGTTCTCACTAAGATATTTGAAAAACATGCCTATTTTCCTGGAACTGTGAGCGATTTGAACATTTTACTTCTGAGATACTTTTTTTATTACTTGTATTACGCTATTACGAACTGTTGTAGAATACTAGTATTGGACCCGACCTAGTGTTAGCTCGTCACTGCTTTTAACCTAAGGTTAGGTTTGTTACTTACTCAGTACATGGGGTCGGTTGTACTGATACTACATTTCTGCATATTGCGTGTAGATGTCGGTTGTTGTTGTTGCTGTGCTCGATGGTTGCGGGGCTTGAAGATGTACCGGCATCCCTGTTATAGCTGCCTCCCTTGTTTGGGGTAGCCTTGGCTTATAAAACCCTGTCTATGTACTTCTCAAACAGACTGTGTATTTATTTTATTGTAGCTTTGTAAACTCTATTCGTGGAAGCTCATGATTTGTACAACCAGTCCTTGGGGAAATGTAATGGATTTAGATAATTTATTTTGTTTAACTGACTTATTAACATTATTGAAACTTGATAATTATTAGTTAGCTTACCTAGCGGGTTGAGTTAGGTGCCATCACGACTAGTGGGTTTTGGGTCATGAATAGTTGGTATCAGAGCTCTAGGTTCATAGGTTCTACAAGTCATGATCAAGTGTTTAGCAGAGTCTTGCGGATCGGTATGATGACGTCCATACCTATATCCGAGAGGCTACAGGTCATTTAGGATGTACTTCCCATCTTTCCTTCCTTATCGTGCGGCATTCATTCTGCTTGGAGCGTAACTCTTTGAACTCCTTCCACTCATTCGTATGCGCACATGAGCGCTCGGTATCAGCTGTGCATTGACGACTTGTGATTTTCGTGGTTGAAATGCGAGATGTGATTTTGGCCTGTTGATGATTGGCCAGTTTGGAGGACTTGAGGCTGGGTTTTTTCTGTGGCTTGAGTACTAAGACTTCGATTGTGTGAGCATGTGCATTTGGGACTTATGTCCGTTTTTGTCCTTATTGGTGGGATTTTGTGACTGGATGACTATGTGGTGAGTACGATTTGATAGTGAGATGTGTTCAGGTAGTTTGAATGTGACAAGAAGAGTTTGCTGGAAATGTAGCAAGGACTACTCGGTGTTTGACTTATGTCTTGAGTTGACGTATGGCCTCGAGCTATAGGTGTGTTGAAGGACCTCTCATGTAGTTTAGTTGTGGAGTGAAGTAGATATTTATGTCGGGTTATGAGTTTAGATTTAGGGAGATAAAGTAATTGCGTAATAGTTATGATTATGGAGGAGTATAGAGAGATATCAGTTGGAGGCTAAGCAGGCGGGGTTATCTCCTGCGGGGTGTCCTGAGGTTGTGTGATAGCGAGTTCTCTTTACCAGTGAAGGATATATGTTTCAATTGTTTAGATCGCTTGTGGAAGTTGGCCTGACTATTGTAATGGTGAATGCGAGAATTGCAGATAATTTGAAATATTAGATGGTTTGCATTATAGGAGCTCAGGAAGGATTTTGTTGAATCTCACTACGGTATTATGGCAGTAATAGAGTGTGGGAATTATGAGTTATGGTGTGTTTTGATCTATGGCTTTGAGCTAAATGGGGGAGTGTACTGTCGATGAGATGATTGTACGATTTTGTGTTGTAGTGTTTTCTGTTTGAGGTAAACTGGTGAATCAGTTATGTCTACGGTGGTTGAGATGGAGGACGACTCGAGTAAGGGAATATCTAGATGCGGTTGTATCACACTCTATGGGTATGTAGGAATCATGGGATAAGTGAGTGGTTAGTTGTGAAGGATGTATTGTGCGTGGAGTAGGAGAATGCTCGGTTGTTAAGGAGTGTGGGTTACTCCCTGGGGTGTTGGTGTACTAATGGGACACAGGTCGTTCAGTCCATTTGGTCAGTTTAATTGAGATTTGAGTAGAGTAGATGACCCTCGAGAATGATTCTAATGGATTCAAGGCTTATATGTAGCGATTTGGAATTTTCAAGAATTGTATATTGCTAGAAACTGAGAGTTACATTGGACGGTGTCGAGACTTGTGGCATTATTTTTATATACCATTGTGGATTATGCATTTCAACATCAAGAAGGTGAAGGAAACATTTGTAGGTTCACATAAGGTCTCTTTAGAATGGGTGTCTCGGTTGTGGCGCTTTAGGGTGCTTTAGAGGGAAGTCAGCGGCTTATGGGTCTCAGGGCGTTGTGGTTTTATACTAAACCTGTTAATCGGACCCGTTTACAACCCGGTTCAACCCAGTTCAGCCCGTTACTGTAGCAAAATGAGGCGGGCTGGGATGGGTTGGTCGGGGAGCGGGTTTTACACGAGCACATTTTGGATACCGGTGCACCGAAACCCGCTAACCCATTAATGGGTTCTTAATGGGATGCAACCCGGTTCAACCCGATTTTGTTCAATTTTTTATTTTTTTATTTTCTGACCGTTGCCAACAGTCAAATTCAAAAATGACCGTTGGCCAATGGTCCTTTTTTGCAGAAATGGCCATTTCGGCCTACCCCCTTAAGAAAGTAGCCCTACCATCCCTAATATTTGATAAATTATAATTTTAACCTTTTAAAAACTATAAATAGCCCCCCTTCTTCTTCATTATTCCTCACAATTCATTCTCTTACTACTCTAATTCTCTCTCAATTCTCTCTTGATATTATTGATTATTGCTCTTAAATTCTCAATTACTAATTATTTCAAGTTTCATCAAATATTTAGTTTAGCCATTACAAAATTATTATTATCAAGTATCCTAATTCAAGTGAAGTGTGGTATCAAGTACTATCAACTATCAAGTATCGGTGTATCAATTGAAGTTTGATTTTCTATATCATAATTAGTGCGGCATTCGGAATCCCGGTACACTCGTTCCATCTCTTTCTCTTCTTCGGTGTACACTTATTTTATTATTTATAATTATTAATTTAATTTCGTAATTTAATTTACATAATGGATTTACTTAGAGCAGCCAAAAAAGCGAGCACTGGTAGAGGTGGTAGTAAGAAAACTTCCAAAAGATCAAGAGGTGGTGTTGGTTCTTCTAGTAGCTTTACACATATTTCTGAAAGTTCACCGAAAATTTAAATGAATATTATGAGCGACTTCAAGAAAATTATGGTATAGATGATGATTTAGATGATAACTAAATGATATCCAATCACCCGATAATCTTGAAACACCACCAGCTATACCTGGTAATGCTAGTCAAACTCAAAATATTAGGGGTGGAACAAGTAAGCCTCCCCTTCCTATTAAGAAGAATCGAAGATTAAGAAGTAAGTGTTGGAATTTTTTTGACAGACTAGAAGAACATTAAAATTATGTAACATGTAGAATTTGTAAGGAAGTTTATAAACATGAGCCCGGTAAGGGAGGGGAACGAGTCAACTTTGCAGGCATATGGTAGATCTCCACCCTCTTGATTGGGGAGTAGATGAGGAATATGGGCAACAAAAACTTAACCCCAACACTGGGGGGTTAATGGGTTAATACGATATTAAGAAAGATCGGGAAGAATTAGCTAAAATGATTGTTTTAAGTTGTTTACCTTTTAGTTTTGCTTCTTCACCTTATCTTGTTACTTATATTCAAAGAATTTATACCTCTTTGTTTCAAGGTATTCCTAGAAGTACTTGTAGATCTGCTATCTTTAGGATTTTTTGGACAATATCAGACATATATACGTTATTTGTTCGCAGTCTTTCTTGTAGAGTTTCTCTTACTTTTGATATTGGTCGTGCTATAAATTGAAATGATTATTTGACGGTTACATGCCATTGGATAGATGATAATTTTTTTATGCAAAAACATATTATTGCTTTTAAATATGATGAAGATCAAAGTCATACTGGTACATTTATAAGTAATACTATCCATGAAGTTGCTATATTTTATAATCTTGTAGAAAAAGTTTTGTGTATTTCATTTGATAATGCTTCTAACAACAATGCTGCTATTACAATATTAAAATTTCATCTACACCCACCACTTCATGAAATATTTCATGTTAGATGTGCACGTCATATTTATAACTTGATTGTAAAAGTGGCCTTGAATTATTTAGAGATGAAATTACTTTAGTTAGCAGAGCTATTGGTGTAATTCAAGGAAATAACAGAAGTGCTAGATTAAATGCATTTAAGGAAAAACGTGTACACTATGGACTAAAACCAAGACCATGCCTGAAGAAATAGTTACTAGGTGAAATTATACTTATTTATTCTTAAGATGTTGTTATAAATATAGAATGCCTATAACTGAAGTTGCTTATTCTCATTGTACGGATCCTAGCCATTTGTTAACATCTAGAACTTGGGATGTCATTGAAGATGGTGTACAATTTTTACAAAAATTTTATGTGGCTACACTTGAGTTTTCTGGAGCTTATTATCCTACTATTGCAAATGGTTTAGTTCATATTGCTGAAATTTCTCTTTTACTACATAATTTGAAGAGGAAAGAAGGATATATTTCTGTTGATGAATTTATGCTAGATAAGTTTAAAAATATTTCTACCCAATTCCCCCTATTTACCTAATTGGTGCTATTTTAAACCCTACTATCAAAATGATAAAGTGTCGCCAATTAATCAGTGCTTTAGATACTTATATGGATATTGGACCAGCTGAATTTCCTGGTATTCACACTTGTATTTCTCATCTACATCAATATTTACAAACTTTATATAATTATTATGCTAATATTGTTGATATTTCTTCGGTTGTAGATGCAAATATTCCTTCAAGTAATACTTTGACATCTGGAACAACTTTGGATGATGATGATGGTGTTTAAAATTATTTGATTTGTTATACACTAGGAGATCATCAACAAACCAGTAGCAAGAATATTGATGAACTCCAATTCTACTTGCAAAAGTCACCAGAGCCCCTCACAAAGGATTTTCTACCGCTGGGTTGGTGAAGGAGCAACTCAAATAAATTTTCTGTTCTTTCGGCCATGGCTCGAGACGTGCTAAATGTGACTATTTCAACAGTCGCATCAGAGAGCGCATTTATCCAAGAAAGGCAGTAGCTAGGAGATACTCGTCATTCATTGGGAAGCAACACTTTGGAAATTCTAGTGTGCTTCATAGATTGGATAAGATCAGAACGGCGAAATCAAGGGCTTGATGAGGTAGATGAAGTGGAGAACTAAGAAATTGGAGATATAATGGTTTATGGTTCTGATTCAACCAATGCTGGAAACCAAGAACCTTATGTTGACATGGATGAACTTACAAAAATGATGCAAATGCTGTGATGTAATTTCTTATTTTTTATAATTGTTGTAAACTTTTAATTTGCAAGTTCAAAAATAAAAAAAATCAAAAAAGAACTTCCAAATTAATTTGAAATCAAATAAAAGCCTTTGGAGTTTGATCTTTACATATTGCGATTGCCTATTAGTCTTATTAAACAAAATTTTTGTAGCCACATACTTTCAATTTTCAATTTTAAAATTTTAAAATTCAAATTTCAAATTTAAAACTTTAAACTTCAAAGTTAATTTTAACCCTTAATTCTAAGCCTTAAAAGTTTTCAAACACTTATATATATATATATCCCGGCTCGGCCCGAACCCGTACGGGCGCATGAAAATCCGAAAAAACCCAGCCCGCTATCCCAACCCGCTAACCAACCTGAGCCGTTAATGGACGGGCTGATTTTTTTGTGTTCATCCCGTCCTAGCCCGCCCATTAAACACCCATATTTTATACTAGGGTCTCTAGTGTGGTGAATTTTGGTTAAGGATCGCGGCGTTTTAGCAGGGGGAAATATCAAATTGAAGGCAATTTGGAAGGGATTTGAAGAAATAGGACAACTTGGAAGTAGGTTAGATCAACACAGTAATGGATATAATTGGTTTCTTGGGTACTTATTATGTGGTGAGTCTCTACAGGTGCTTTGTAGCAATGCTCTTGGGTTTTGATGACTTGTGTGCCTGTTTGAGTTAGAGAGATTCAGTTCGGATGGCTTGGTTATGGGCAAATGGGTTTCGACGAGTTTTAGATGATTTCTACCATGATTTGAGATGGATATTTCCTACCGGCGTGAGGAGCATGTTGCGTATTGTGATTTTCTCCTGGATGGGATCAAATGGAAGGTTTCTGACTGATCGGGTATGTATGGTACCGGTGACTCAGAGTTGATTATGAGATTCTCGTACTTTTCATATGATGGCATGATAGATACGGTGTGCTGTATGGGATTGAGATTTGCATGTGCAAGGTCACAGATCAGTTTTGAATGGGAGGTCGTGAATCGTGAACAATATGGACGGTTTCAGATGACGAGGTGAATTCTATTACTATTTCGTATTGCTTGAGGAGAGTGTACATTTCAGAAGGGGCACAGTGTTTTGATTTACGAATGCTTCATTGGTATTGCGTTACTCTCTTGGTTGATCGACTGCTGATATTCAGATATTGCTATGTGGCGAAAGAATTAGAGAAGTATTCATCATGGGATGATCGTTCATGAGAGATGTGTTAGGCATTTGGGCGGTAGAGTTGGGATCAAATATGGTGATTCGTGTGTTCTATGGATTTGGAGACTAGAGTTCTCAAAAGTAGGTTGTTTCGTGGTTGTGGATTGTGAAGATGTGGCCAAAACTAGTCAAATGATAGTATGTGCTATGGTTAGGTCGTTGTGGACTTTTGGAGGTCTATTTGTCTATTAGGGGATGACCGGAGTTGATTTAGGGGCCCATTGGTAGGCCCAATAAGGATGTGTACTCTACATCGGATCGGATTGGTTGGCTCCATACTGCTGTTGTTGAGGGATGTGCCATTAGGTTGTTCTTGATCTTATTCGTGTTCTGATAAGTTCTGTGAGTTATTCTTCTATGCTACGAGGGGTTGTGATTTGTTGGTTATATGCACACATGGTGCGATTTTATTGGGTCCTTATAGCGGAATTTAGGCGAGATGGATATTTGGGTGATGCGTGATCGATTGCTCATTAGTTATGTCCTTTCGGGTTTGTGTGGCACTATGTAATTTGCTTCTCCGTGGTTATGGTCATGCACCTTGGTGTACTTCATGTTGAGTTGCGCGTTGTTATTCATTTTGAGCAGAGTGGATTGAGGCATTTCATATGGACCATTGTTTGGATGGGATCACGCATTACAACAGAGTTATATTGAGATATGATCCCTTGTGTTAGATTCGTGTGTTATGGTTCTACAGTGTATGGTGGGTTTTTAGCATCTCATTGTGGCGGTACTTGTTGAGCTTGCGGGAGGGTTCTCTTGTTTGAGTTATTTTCTATGTTTGAGTACACTTGGCTTGTTGCTTATTGGTGCATAGATTGCACGGTTTATGGCTTTAGATTGTATTGATGTGGCATGTCACTAGAGTGGTTGTGTTGGATGATATGAGATCATCGGACCTATCGGATCTGATTGTGGTATATTTGGAAGGATAATGTTGCTGATCGGCCTAGAATTTGGTGTTAGTTCTTGTCGAAGGAGACAGAGCTCGAAGACTTGTTGATCTGATGAAGGGTTATGAGTTCTGCGTGTTTCTTTCATCATCGGCAGTGTACGAAGGATTTAGAGCGAGGTTTTGTTTGATATGAAGTTTATTACCCGTACCATATTTATTTTTAATGAAATTACGGTGATTAAAAATTATTGCTATGAGTATTTGAGTTATGAGGTATATCATGTGATTGTGCCTTGGATTATGGTTATGGCATGATATGGTTTATTCAGACTTATACAGTATGTAGGTTTCAGGATTCAGATCTTATAAGAAATTTCGGATGATTGGAAATTGGATTCTAAGGCTTGTGGTCTTGGTTGAACTGAGAAAATTTCAGTTATGTTGTGTTATCGGACCTATAGGGGATAGGGTGATGTGGGATCACCCCCGGGTTTGTTCCTGGTAAGGTCATACGGTGGTTTGATGGTTTTGGGAACAACTCTTGCTACGTTCGAGGACGAACGTATGTTTAAGTGGGGAAGAATGTAACGACTAGACCGGTCGTTTTGAGCATTTGCACTTCGCTCGGTAGTTTACTGGCATGAGTAGCTTCCTATGATTTATTATTGATTGTGAATCTTCGATTTTGATTTTCAGGTTGTACAGAATCGATTTGGAAGAATGAACTTCATGATTGAAGCTTTAAGTTGGAAGAGTGGACCAAGTTGGACTTTTTAGCATTTGACCTCGGATTGGAGTTTTGATGGTTCTGTAGGGTCTGGATGGTAATTTTAGACCCGGGCGTATGCCCATATTTGCAATTGGATATTTCTAGAAAGATTCAACACTAATTGGCAAAAATTGGAATTTGGAGGTTGGGAAAGTTCATTAAGTTTGATTTGGGTTGCGATTCATCGTTTCGATGTTGTTATGCGTGATTTGAGGCCTTGAGTAGGCCCGTGTCATTTTCTGAGACTTGTTGGTAAGTTAGGACGGGGTTCTGAGGGTCTCGGGTGAGTTTCAGATAGGTTTGGGTTGTGTTGCGCTCGTTTTTTAATGTTTCGACGTCGTTTCTTCCAACATAAAGGGTACTACATTAATCAAATGAGCTCCAATTTATTTTTTTATTGAATCATTAGATCCGTATCGTAATTACAGAGCCATATAAAAAAGAATCGTCGAATTTGGACATCGTATGAGGAGCTTATGGCCATTTTATTAAGAATTGAGCTGCCAGATTTTTCAGATTAATTACGAAATTGCCACTAATTTCGTATTTGTCTAAAATTTCATAAAGTGAATTTTTGAGTTTTGAACATCGATTCGGAGTCGTATTTCAGTAAAAATAGTGTGGTTGGACTCGTAATTGAATTGGTTGTTGGATTTTATGAGTTTTGTCGGGTTCCGATGTGCGGGCCCGGGTTGGGATTTTTGATCGATTTTGGGCTTTTGATTAAAGATTCGACCTTTTTTTCATTGGGATTGATTCCTTTAGAATTTTTTGATGTATTTGAGTTATTTTTAGTTAGTTTCGAATCGTTCGGAGGTCGGTACGCGCGAGATGACATTTTTGGAGCATCGTTTGGCGTGTTGGGTATTGGGTTTGGCTTATTCGAGGTATGTAACTCTTCTAAACTTAGTGCGGAGGGTATGAATCCCTGAGTTAGGTGTTATGTGATTGGTATTGAGGTGACGCACATGCTAGGTGACGGGCGTGTGGGCGTGCACCCTGTGAAATGAGACCCTATGGCTTCCATGGCCTAGTATAATGGCCTTATTTTGTCGATATCTGTGTTTTTACCATGTGATAAAGTAATTGAACTGTCAATCATGCTAGATATCATTTTTAGACTTTATGCTGATGCTGTTGAGACCCATAGTGTTCGTTTATTGTTGTTATTTCACAGACTTAATTGATATCTTGTACTCAGTCATGTTCATGCATTCATATCATATCTCAGTCTCAGTCGTTAATTGTTGATGCATCATATTCTTGTTGTCGGGCTAGTTTCATGACATTGTGATCCCGTGAGTGATATTAGAGAGATTGATGACTGAGTAAGGCCTAGGGCCTGGTTGTGAGGATATTGATACCATAGCACGTGAGTTGTCCGTGTGGATCCAGGTATTGATATTATAGCATGTGAGTTGTCCGTGCGGATCCTGATATTGATATTATGGCACGTGAGTTGTCAGTGCAGAACGTGAGTTGTCCGTGCTTAGCGCTTGGGCTGTAGGAGCCCCTCCAGAGTCTGAACACCCACAGTGAGCGCAGTCGACTATAAATGTGTGTGGATCGAGATACATGACATTTGCATTCACACATGACATACAAGCATTTGCATGCACGCATGACATACCGACATAGAAATGCATTTTTCCTCATGTTATATAGTGCTACAACATCCATGACTTATTATACACATCGACATGTGGGCTCAGAGGTATTTTATACTTGTTATTTTGTTAAGAAAATGAAACGTCTTACTTATTGTTGAAAAGATTTTTGGAGAAAACATGGTTTTCAAACTTACGTGTATTTCGACATTTTTGGCAAAAGATTTGAGTTCTCACTAAGATATTTGAAAAGCATGCCTAATTTCCTGGAACTGTTGTATTGGTAAAAAAGAGCTTCACACGTGTAATAAATCTTGATAACTCAGCAGTCTACGTGGAGCAATGAAGACACGACATCTGGACGAGACTCTATGAAGAGGTATGAGGCAAAGAGGCAAGACAAATCACACCCACGGGTTAATTAGCTACGGAAGTCTCAACCTAATTGAGAAGATGTAGAGACACAGTCAAAATGTATCTGGGCAGAACAAAGGGCAGATTTAGAGATCTTCAATTAGTGATCCACACGTTACACAACCTTTACGCAACAGTTACGGTTACTCATTAATGTCATAATTAGTCATTGATGCCATAATTAGTCATTAGTGCTCAATCACTGAAAAAAGCAGACGTTATATTAGGAAATTCCCTATATAAAAGAGTAAAATATAACCTGTAAAGGGACATCCCAAACTACTATTACAATATACTTACTTTCTGTGCATCTTTCGGCTTTCCATATACAAGTTTGCCTACTATTATAATCTTATTCTTTGGTTATCAGAAACCCGTGTTCTTCTTAAAATAGCTTTGGATAAAGAATCCAATTCTTTGGTTAAACAAATTGGTTCCGTTGTCGGGAATCTGATAATATTTGTTTGCTTTTCAAGCGTTATCCTCTGAACTATGTCGAACTCCAACGACAACAACCAGCAAAGGAATGGAACCCCAGTTACATCGCCTTCAAAAACCCCACGTGGTTCAAGGGAACAATCCCCAGAAAGATCCAATAACAACAATGATAATAATGATCAAACGGTGGAACAAGATCGAGTAAAGTAAATGATTGCAGAGTATGTGAGCCAACCTTTGCAAGACTTTGCGAGGGGATTACCGACAGCGTTACCTGCACCACCGACACCACCCCCAATAATACCATCACCATGGAAAATCCTCAATATGGGTTGGCAAACTTAGAAAGGGGAGATACTCCTATTGAGTCTCTCGAAGTGAGACCAGGTATATCTAATAACTCTGAAGTACAGACTTTATTACTAACTTTGCAGAAACAGGTGAAGGAACAAAATGATCGAATCAAACAAATTCATGGAGTACCACCTGTTATCAAAGGCATTGATGTTGATAGATATTCTCAACAACTTTGGAAACCAAGCGCAGCACCCGTACCCATTCCAAATAAGTTTAAAATGCCCGACGTACCTAAATATGATGGGACAACCGACCCACGTGACCATGTAACTGCTTTTACCACCGGAGTGAAGGGCAACGACTTAACAAAACAAGAAATTGAGTCGGTCCTGGTTAAAAAATTTGGAGAAACACTTACCAAAGGGGCGCTAACCTGGTATTCTCTTCTCCCTGAAAACTCTATTGATTCTTTTGCTGAGCTTGTAGATTCTTTCATAAAGGCACACTCCGGTGCGCAAAAAGTTGAGAAAAGGATGGAGGACATCTTTAAAATAAAACAAGGAGACACGAAACTACTTCGTGAATTTGTAGGTTCAACGAGAAAGAATGCAACTACCAAGGGTGCCTGATAATTGGGCAGCCATGGCATCGCAAGTAATCTAAATCACAAAAGCTCAGAAGCCACGAGAAGACTCAAGGAAAGCTTGAGAGAATTTCCAGCTACAACGTGGAACGATGTTTATAACAGGTATAATACTAAACTTCGAATAGAAGAAGATACCATTGCTCATCCGAAAGAGGAAGATTATACGAGATCCAGATGTTCAGAATCAGACAGGAGATCAGGTAAAAATAGGTACGATCCTTACTTGGTACCATCGGGACGTGAAACTCATCCCAGGTTCGAAAATACCAGGTCAGATTATGGACCACCAAGCAGAGATGCGGGCTCGTCTTCATCTAGATCCAGAAGGGATCAAGGTCAGCGACCTAGAGGTAATGCCGCAAATTGGGGATCATACCTTTAATGTAAGTACCTTCGAACTAATTTCAGTGTTAAGAAATTTGGGTGATAAGGTTCGATGGCCCAAAGAGATGAGGTCAAATCCGAATAAGAGGAACCCAGATCTCTGGTTTGAATTCCATAATGATCATGGACACAGAACTGCAGATTGCAGATTTTTGCAAGGTGAGGTAGAACAATTATTGAAACAGGGCTATTTGACAGAATTGTTCAGTGAAAAAGGTAAACAGGCATACATGAAGAACAGGCAGGAGCCCCCAAAACCTCCATCTCCAAAATGAACCGTCAACGTGATACACAGAGGTGAAGAAGTAAACAGAGTGGTCTACAAAACGACCACGAAGTTCATAATTACACACGGAAAATGGGTTCGTGAAAATATGGAAGCAGACGATATAGCCTTCAATGATGCAGATATCGGCGGATTAATGCTTCCTCACAACGATGCTCTGGTAATATCTTTACTTATTCATGACACTAACGTAAAAATAGTGTTGATTGATTCAGGTAGTTCAGTCAATATCATTTTGCTAAGAGTCGTGGAAGAAATGCTATTGGGGAATCAAGTAATCCCAAGGGCACGAGCCATATCAGGGTTTGATAACTCTACGGTTATAACAAAAGGAGAAACTGAACTTAGCACTTATGCTGAGGGAGTGATCAAAAGTACCAGGTTCCAAGTCATCGTTACTGACATGGCTTATAATGTAATCGTGGGAAGGCCATGGATCCACGACATGAAGGCAATACCCTCCACCTTGCATCAGGTAATTAAATTCCCCTCTGAATGGGGGATTCAGCAAATTAGAGACGATCAGCAAACCGTGAGAAATATAAATTCCGTGGTACACTAGGACAAAAAAGTAGAGGTGGAAGAATCAAAAGATAAGGGAATCTCCCAAGAAGGTAACACAGCCCAAACAGGCATGGAAGAAATTACTACCCAAATAGGTACGGAAGGTATTATTGCTGAAATAGGTATGGAAGAAAATACTCACGAGAAGGTGAATCAAGTTACCACGGAAGGTGCATTGTACCACACGGATGTAGATTCCAGACCGGACGTCATTCATGAACCGGAGGAAGACGAGCACATCAAAACAACTACGGAAGAGCTCGAAGCTATTCCATTGTCTGAACAAAAGCCTGAACAGAAAGTGTATATAGGGACGAGGCTGAGCCCCGATCGAAGAGGTAAGTTAATTGATTATTTAAAGGCTAACGCAGATTGCTTTGTGTGGTCCCACTCAGATATGACAGGTATCCCATTAGAAGTGATGACTCATAAACTAAATGAAGATCCATCATTCGTACATGTTAAGCAGAAGAAAAGAAAGCAAGGACCATTCAAGAACTAAGTGATTGATGAAGAGGTGCAAAAACTCTTGAAGATTGGTTCGATACGAGAGGTAACGTACCCTAACTGGCTAGCTAACACTGTGGTAGTACCTAAAAAGAATGGCAAATGGAGAGTATGCGTAGATTATACTGACTTAAATAAAGCATTCCCCAAAGATTCATTTCCATTACCACATATAGATCAAATGATTGATGCCACCGCAGGTCATGAATTGTGAAGCTTTCTAGACGCGTATTTTGGTTATAATCAGATTAAAATGGATCCCTCAGACGAGGAAAAAACCTCCTTTATTACAAGCAGGGGGAATTATTGTTATAAAGTCATGCCTTTTATCTTGAAAAACGCTGGAGCCACCTATCAAAGGCTAGTGACCAAGATGTTCCACATCTGGGAAAAATGATGGAATCTTACATCGATGACATGCTGGTAAAATCAACACGGGCGGAAGACCATTTCCGGCACCTCTCTATTACCTTTGACATTTTATGCAGGTACAATATGAATCTGAATCCAGAAAAATGCGCTTTTGGCGTAGAATCAGGTAAATTCTTGGGTTTCCTTGTATCAAACAGGGGAATATAGGTAAATACTGATCAAATTAAATCTATAGAAGAAATAACTGATGTACTTATAAACAAAAAAGAAGTTCAAAGACTAACGGGAAGAATTGTAGCCTTAGGAAGATTTATTTCCAAATCTTCCGAGAAAAGTTTTAAATTCTTTGCAGTTCTCAAAAAGAAAAATCGGTTCGAATGGACTGAAGAATGCCAACAGGATCTCAAAGACCTAAAGTCTTATCTATCAAAACCTCTGTTGCTGTCAAAGCCAAATGAGGGGGAGAGACTGTATGTCTACCTTGCCGTCTCGGAAATTGCTGTAAGTGTAGTGTTGGTAAGGGAGAATAAAGGTAAACAATCTCCTATTTATTATGTAAGCAAGACATTACTAGATGCTGAAACTAGATATCCACATCTAGAAAAATTATCCTTAGCTCTAATCATGACATCTAGAAAATTAAGGCCATACTTTCAATGTCGTCCAATCACAGTTGTGACCTCGTATCCATTAAGAAACATATTGCATAAACAAAAACTATCAGGAATATTAGCCAAGTGGGCCATAGAATTAAGTGAGCATGAAATAATATATCAGCCTAGGACTGCAATCAAGTCTCAGATCTTAGCTGATTTTGTCGTTGACTTTAGTAATAACATTGTTCCTGAAGTGGAGAAAGAGTTAAAACTCTTCAACGGTGTTAATCCGGGTCTATGGACCCTATTTACCGATGGTTCTTCCTATATAAAAGGTGCCGGCTTAGGCATAGTCTTAATATCACCCACGGGTGAAAAGACACGACATGCTATCAAATGTTATCCTATAACTAACAATGAGGAAGAGTACGTAGCTGTTATTGCAGGATTAGAAATTGCACGAGAGATTTCAATCGAGCAAATCATGATCAAAAGCGATTCCCAACTGGTAGTAAATCAGATGCAGGGGACTTACATCGCTCATGAGACTTGGATGCTACAATATTTAGAAAAGGCACGAGAGCTCGTGAGACAATTCAAAACATGGAAGGTAGAACAAATACCTAGAGAGGAAAATGCTAAAGCAGATGCATTAGCTAACCTCGCAGCTGTCAAGAAGTAAAAAACAAGGACAATGCAATCGTCGTTCATCTATTCCATTCAGTGATCGACCAGGATAGAAATGAGGTAACTTTCAACAATTTAACCTGGGATTGGAGAAACGAAATCCAATTTTTTTTGTAGAATGGCACCGTACCTGAAGACAAGAAAATAATTCAAGCACTTCGTTGCGAAGCTGCACGGTACTGCCTCATTTGCAACTCATTATATCGCAAGATGTTCAGGGGGCCTCTAGAAAAATGCCTCGGACCTAACCAAACAGAGTTTGTGATGAAAGAAGTCCACGAAGGACACTGTGGAAATCACTCAGGGGCGAGATCCTTAGGGAAAACCCTAATCAGAGTTGGATACTATTGGCCTAAGATGGAAGAAGAGGCTGAGAACTTCGTATCCAAATGCTACAGGTGCCAAAGGTTTACCAATAACATGCATCGACCAGCGGAATTATTGCATCCAATAATATCCCCATGGCCTTTCATGAAATGGGGTATGGACATAGTGGGACCTCTTCCCACAACTAAAGGACATGTACGGTTTTTGCTCATGCTAACCGAATATTTTACAAAATGGGTAGAGGCAGAAGCGTTCAAACAAGTGAGAGAAAAGGAAGTTAAAAGATTCTTATGGTGAAACATAATATGCCGCTTTGGGATACCAAAGGAGATCGTGTGTGATAATGGCCCACAATTCATAGGCTCGCAAATCACAGAATTCTTCGAAAGCTGGCAAATCAAACGGATCACTTCAACGCCATACCACCCCGTGGCTAATGGTCAAGCTGAGTCAATGAATAAGGTCATTATCAACAATCTAAAGAAGCGGCTGGATAACTGGCCTGATGAGTTACCAGCGGTACTATGGGCATACAGAACAACTTCAAAAACAGCCACGAGAGAAACTCCGTTCGCACTTGTCTATGGCTCAGAAGCCTTAATACTTGTGGAGATTAGCGAACCAAGCATAAGGTTTACAAAAGCCATGGAGGAAGCAAACGACGACGAACTGAGGACCAATCTGGACCTGCTCGAACCACGGAGAGAAGCAACACTGATACGGATGGCAGCTTAAAAACAAATCATAGAGCGTTATTACAACCATAAAGCTCATCTCAGGTACTTCAAGATTAGGGAATTCGTCCTCAAAAAAGTCTTTCAATCAACGAAAGAAGCAGGCACAGGAAAGCTAAATCGAAACTGGGAAGGACCCTACAAAATCCGAGGCATAGCTGGGAAGGGCGCCTACGAGTTGGAAGCTATGGATGGCAGAATCCTACCAATAAGTAGGAATGCCATTCACTTGAAGAAGTACTACTTTTAAGGAAAAGAAGTACCCCCGGTCAGGTATCACACGTTCGATTTTATTTTGAACATTTAAAATTTTACTAACCTTTTTAGATGATAGGTAATGCGAGGCTAGAATTCATGGTTTAACATGTAATATGCCCTATATTTTATGTGCATTAATGATAAAAATACACTTTTATTGTGCATAATAGAGTCTATTTCATGTGTAGGTGAATTGGAGATGAAAACTGAGCTAAATGGATGCAAATACATCGAAAATACGCTCAAGAGGCGAGGAGGAGTGCACCGGGCTATAGCCGGCGCCAGAGCCCAAACGCCTGACCCTGCCTAGCATTAGCCAGGCGTTAGAGCTGAAACGCCTTACCCTGCCTGGCGTTAGCCAGGCGTTAGAGCTGAAACACCAGCCTTAGCCTGGTGTTAGCCAAGCGCCAGGGCCCAAACGCCAGGTCCCTGTTTCGGCTAAATTCGAGTTTTTGAAGAGTTTAAGTGTCTCTCGGTTGGAATAGAAGTCTCCTACACGTTTAGGGTTTATCCCAAACATATAAATAGACCCCAAAAACACAACTTGGACAAGAATTCGAAGAGAGGAAGTCATCAAAGTGAAGAAAAACTTGTGGATTACTACTGAGCAAAGCAAAAACACTGATTTTTATCTCCTTAGTTCATTACTCTGTAATTCAATTATGCAAGTTATTTTAGATTTGATATTTANCAAGTACACATCGTAGACACAACCAATGGGGGCTTATGCACATCATGCATTAGTCAACCACTTGGTAACCACTGGAATGCAGAATGTGATAACCCTCCTTATCCAGAAAATATAAATTATGTGACAAATTATGAACGTCAGAGACAAGGGGGGCAGAACTGGGGTCAACAAGTTCAACCATATAGGCCACCTCACCAACAGAAAAATAGTGGAAATATGGGTGCCATGAGACCACAAAGCAATGCAGTACCATATCAGAGACCGCACGATTATAACTAACAGAATCAACAACAATCATACTACCCTTCTCAGCATCAACAGGGAGGAAGGCAAGAAGATGGGTTTTTGCGGTTGGAAGCTATGATGCAGCAGGTGATTGGGTCAAATACCAAAATCAGTGAGAGAGTAGATGCACATGATGCAGCTATTAAAAATATTGAAGTACAGCTGGGGCAGATTTCAAATGCAGTTAAAAATCATCCTCACGGAACTTTACCTGCTGATACTCAGGTGAACCCAAGGGACCAAGGCACAAAACAGTTTGGCAGTGACCCTCCGCAATGGCAGAGACCTGGACCTAGAACAAGAAAGGAGGCATGAAAATAGACAGACAAACATACGGGTACAGGTACCTAATGAAATTGATGACTCTATCCCATTGAGTAAGGGCACAGTGCAACCAGCTGAAGGAGAAGTTAATAAGCAAGGCGAAGCTGAGAAAGAACTTGAGGAAATCCCAGAGCCAGCAGTTGAGGTGATAGTGGAAAAGGAAAAAGAACAGATAACAGAAAAGAAAAGAGCACCAGCTCCATTCCCTCAAAGGCTAGCAAAATATCAGAAGGATGAGCAATATAAGAAATTATTAGACATGCTAAAACAGATACAGGTAAATATCCCATTGATTGATGCATTGAAGGAAATGCCTGGATATGCTAAAATGATGAAAGTCGTAATGTCCAGAAAATTTCACTTCCAAGACCTGGCTACTGTCACTCTTACCCAGACTTGTAGTTCAGTGGTGACACGTCCTATTGTTGAAAAGTTGGCTGACCCGGGGAGTTTTACAATTCCTTGTAGTATTGGCAACTTCTCTTTCGCCAAAGCCCTATGTGACTTAGGAGCCAGCATTAATCTGATGCCACTGACTATATATAAAAGACTGGGGATTGGTAGAGCCAGGCCTACTTCTATGCTGCTGCAACTCGCTGATAGGACGGTAAAGAGACCGTCTGGTATTCTAGATGATGTGTTAGTACAAGTGGGGAAATTTGTATTCCCTGCTGACTTTGTGATCCTAGACTGCCGATTAGATGAGGAAATTCCCATAATCTTGGGAAGACCATTTTTGGCCACAGGCAAAGCACTCATCGATTGTGAGACTGGTGAGCTTAAGATGAGGATCAATGATGAAGAAATCACATTCAAAGTGCAGAAGTCTATGAGGCGACCAAGTGAGTTCGCTAACGGCTCTCTTATTGATGCCGTGAACGTGATACTGGAAGAAGATGATACAGCCTTAACTGTTGGGGACCCTTTGGCTGCATGTTTGATGAACTTAGATGATATGAACGGTGAGGAACTAGCAGAATGGGTATTATCATTGGAAGGAAAAGGGACATGGTCAAGGGTTTCTAAAATTGAACCACTACACTTAGAAAAGAGAGAGAACCCACCAGCCAAGCCCTCAGTTGAAGTACCACCCAAGTTAGAGCTGAAGCCTTTACCAGCGCACCTCAGGTATGCATTTCTTGGACCTAACTCTACATTACCGGTTATTATATCATCTGGGTTGTTAGATGTGCAGGAACAACATTTATTACAGGTACTCTCTGATTGCAAGACTGCCATTGGGTGGACGATGGCAGACATCAAAGGGATCAGCCCAGCCTATTGCATGCACAAAATTCTCTTAGAAGAGGGGCACAAACCGTCGAGGGAACACCAAAGACGTTTAAACCCAAATATGAAGGAAGTGGTAAAGAAAGAAGTGATAAAGTGGTTAGATGCGGGAATCATTTTCCCGATATCCGACAGCAGCTGGGTTAGCCCAGTACAGTGTGTACCAAAGAAAGGGGGTATGACAGTCGTGAAAAATGATAAAAACGAGCTGATATCCACTAGAACTGTTACGGGTTGGAGAATATGCATGGATTATAGAAAGCTAAACCTTGCCACTCGAAAAGACCATTTCCCACTTCCCTTCATTGATTAAATGCTCGACCAGTTAGCAGGAAAATATCACTTCTGTTTCCTTGACGGGTATTCGGGGTACAACCAGATTTCTATTGCACCAGAGGATAGAGAAAAGACCTCTTTCAGATGCCCATATGGGATATTTGCTTTCAGAAGAATGCCATTTGGCCTCTGCAATGCACCTGCCACATTCCAACGGTGCATGATGGCCATTTTCACAGACATGGTGGAGGATATTATGGAGGTCTTCATGGACGATTTCTCAGTGGTGGGAAATTCGTTTGATGAATGCCTAGAAAATTTGAACCGTGTCCTAAAAAGGTGTATTGAAACAAACCTAGTGCTGAATTGGGAGAAGTGCCACTTCATGGTACAAGAGGGAATTGTCTTGGGACACTTGGTCTCAAGTAAAGGTATTTAAGTGGATAAAGCTAAGCTAGAAGTGATTGAAAAACTCCCTCCACCCACGTCAGTCAAAGCTATTCGTAGCTTCCTGGGACATGCCGGATTCTACCGCCGATTCATCAAGGATTTCTCCAAAATCGCCAACCCTCTCTGTAAGTTACTCGAAAAAGATAACCCATTTGTGTTTTCTGATGATTGCAGGGTAGCGTTTGAGAAGCTAAAGAAGCAGCTAGTCACTGCACCAATTATAGTTGCCCCCCGATTGGGAGCAACCATTTGAACTCATGTGTGACGCAAGTGACTACGTTGTAGGAGCCGTGTTGGGCCAGCGAAAAGATAAGGTAATGCACCCAATTTACTACGCAAGTAGGACATTGAGTGGAGCTCAGCTGAACTATACGGTAATAGAAAAAGAAATGTTGGCTGTAGTATTTGCATTTGACAAATTCAGGTCCTACCTGATCGGGTCAAAAGTGATCGTGTACACTGATCACGCAGCCATTAGATACTTGGTTGAGAAAAGAGAATCTAAGCCACGCTTAATTCGTTGGGTGCTGCTTTTGCAAGAATTTGACTTGGAAATTCGTGACCGTAAGGGAACGGAGAACCAAGTCGCTGATCATTTATCACGCATCGAAGGTGCTAAACAGGCACCTGAGGCTGAGGATATTCTGGAAACCTTTCCAGATGAGCAGCTACTGGCCACAAATGTGAGAGAGGTGCCATGGTATGCAGACATTGCTAATTACCTGGCATGCGACATTGACCCGTATGAGCTCTCCGTTGTACAAACGAAAAGATTCTATCGTGATAGTCGTAACTACTATTGGGATGAACCTTATTTGTTTAAAATTTGCATAGACAACATGATCTGGAGGTGCGTCCCCGAGATAGAACAATGTGCTATTTTGCAGCCTTGTCATGCAGCTCATTATGAAGGACATTTCGGAGGAGTCCGACATCAGCTAAAGTGTTGGAGGCCGGGTTTTATTGGCCCACTGTGTTCAGAGATGCCCAGCAATGGGTGAAAGGCTGCAATGAATGCCAAAGGACGGGGAACATATCCCGTCGTCATGAAATGCCAATGAATCCAATAGAAGAGGTAGAAGTGTTCGATGTTTGGGGGATAGATTTCATGGGTCCTTTTGTCAGCTCATACGGCAATAAGTATATACTTGTTGCTGTAGATTACATGTCGAAATGGGTAGAAGCGGCAGCATTCCCCACCAATGATGCAAAAGTGGTGGTGGGGTTCTTAAAGAAGAATATATTCACCCGCTTTGGGACACCAAGGGCCATTATAAGTGATGGAGGCACACATTTCTGCAATCGTGTTTTCGAAAAATTGTTGGCTAAATATGACGTACGTCATAAGGTAGCAACCCCAAACTAGCAGGCAGGTTGAGGTATCAAATCGGGAAATAAAGAGTGTACTAACAAAAACTGTTAACGCCACAAGAAGTGATTGGGCGAAGAAACTTGATGATTCCCTTTGG
This sequence comes from Nicotiana knightiana, assembly GCA_005239525.1. Lineage (NCBI taxonomy): Eukaryota > Viridiplantae > Streptophyta > Magnoliopsida > Solanales > Solanaceae > Nicotiana > Nicotiana knightiana. Next base: position 5,350 of record ML382249.1, on the reverse strand, counting down.
GCCTATAGAACCGCATTTAAAACACCAATCGGTATGTCTCCATACAAGTTGGTATTTGATAAGGCTTGTCACCTGCCCGTCGAACTAGAACATCGAGCCTGGTGGGCATTGAAGCAGCTGAATCTGGATTTCGATACTGCTGGAGAAAATCGGATCTCAGAATTACAAGAATTAGAAGAATTCAGAAGTCAAGCATTTGAAAGCACTAGGTAGTATAAGGAACGAATGAAGAGACTTCATGATACAAATANCTGGAGAAAATCGGATCACAGAATTACAAGAATTAGAAGAATTCAGAAGCCAGGCATTTGAAAGCACTAGGTTGTATAAGGAACGAATGAAGAGAATTCATGATAAAAATATAGTGGACCGGGATTTCAAACCAGGAGACAAGGTATTACTGTATAATTCAAGATTAAGAATGTTTCCGGGTAAGCTCAAGACCCGATGGTCTGGCCCGTTTAAAGTGGTCAATGTATTTCCTTATGGTGCTGTGGAGATTACTGCTGAAAATGAGTCTAATACTTTCAAGGTCAATGGACAGAGATTAAAAAGATATGTAGGAATGACCGAAGCCAATATGTTTGCTATTGTGCACCTGGGTGAACCTAATACACCAGACACTCCTTAAATAGCTTTTATGCTGCGTCATGCCGCGACGTTAAATCAGGCGCTTCATAGGAGGCAACCTATTGATTTGTTGTAATAGTCGTGCCACGACCTTAAATAAGGCGCTTGTTGGGAGGCAACCCAATGCTTAGTAAATCTTAGATTAGCTAGAAGTATTTTAGTGTAATTGTAGGTACTAACAAGCTTGCAGGTGAATTCGGATGAATGGAGGAGTGTATTAGCATGACGGAAGGGGTAATATAGCTGGCATTAAGAGACAAACGCCTGGCTAACACCAGCGAAAGGCTGGTGTTAAGTGGCTAACGCCTGGGTAACGCCAGGGAAAGGCTGGCGATAAGGGGCTAACGCCTGGGTAACGCCAGGGGTAGGCTGGCGTTATGGGGTTAACGCCTGGCTAACGCCAGGGTGCCCAGGCTTTTTGATTAAAACGCACGAGTATCGCCAGGTAAGTTCACTTTTCCGATTTTCTTCATCTTCCAACTCTCTCTCAATCAATTTTCACTCTCAAGCACACACCTAAACACTGGTTGTCTCGCAAAACCACATCAAATCACACCACACTCATCTTCACTTCATAACAATCACAGCACCTTTAACACCCCATTATCACCCACCACACACACAAGATCTGCACAGGGTAAAATCTCGTGGTACACTTCATCCGGCTAACACTCATCAAGATTTGAGGTATGATTCTAACCCTATACTTTACTCACTCGAATTTGAGCTGGTGAAACGTTTATCCTTGAGTTCATGATGAAGTTTTATGGGTTTATGAAGTTCTTGAAATGTGTTGTATGGTGTTATGCACCCCAAGTCCCGAAACCCTTTAGGAATGAGCTGAGATGGTGAAATTAAGTGGTATTATGGAAACCCAAAGTGATTTGGGAACATGAGGCAGTCCCTCAAGTCCATACGAGCTCCCATGGCAATTGTGCCAGCCAAGTGCTCGATGTAATGCCTCAATGGAAATACATGTCTTATATGGAGCTAGAATCTCCGGGAAAAACACTACTGGCGCCTTACATTTTGAATTCCATGAAATTTTAAATGAAAAGCGGCTCACGAGAAGCTATTAGGTAGCAATGTGCATGAATTGTCATAAACTTGCCGAGGTGAAGTCTTAGTAACCTTCGCAAAGTGCGAAAACAGATAGTATATACTTGGTGACACTAATTCATTACTGATATGTTGTGCAGGTAAAACAATGTTTTCCAGAAAAGCCACCGGCAAGGGAAAGGCCACATCTTCAGCCTCGCCGAAAACCAAATCAAAACCCCCACCATCTCAAAAGAAAAGAAAAGGAGGAGATGCTACTTCTAGTATGACTGGTGAGGAAGCAGTAGCTGTTGTGGCTGCTATGAGGCAACAACCCGTTGGTCAAAGAAAATATGGTGTCAACAGCATACCACCACACTCTAGGAAATGGTATGCTCGTTTCAAACCCAAGCATGTCCACCCGGAAGGAGCTATCCGCGAGGTTCCTCTTAGAACTAAATTCCCAGCAATTTGGAGGAGTATCTATGAACTGGGTCTGGGATATGTGTTCAAACACCATGGAAACATCAACCTCAATTTAGTCCGGGAATTCTATGCAGGGTTTGACCCTAAGGACAAGGAAGAATTGGTGCCAATTCGTGGGCACTTGGTGGATTTCTCGGCCAAGGCCATATGTGATTTCTTAGGAGCACCAAATGTTCCCGTGGAGCCTCTAGAGCAATTTATCCGCCATCCTAACTATAGAGAAGTGAGGCATACACTTTGTGGGGTTGATTCCAAGGCTGCCTGGATTCGGGATAGATCCACTAATCGTCATAAAAGGTTTCCCAAGAAGAAGATGAAGGCTGAAACACAGGTATGGCTGAAACTGATTAATGCACGGATACTACCGTGCACCCATGACACCTTAATCAGCCGAGAGAGGATTTGTGTGCTCTACTTCTTAATGACTGGGCAGCAAGTGAATGTGGGTCATCTGATTCGCTACCAAATGGGGTTGGTGCGTGCCAACAATAGAATTGATCGAATCCCTTTCCCGAATTTCCTGACTCAGTTCCTGCTAGATAGCAAGGTAGCGGTTGAGCCCGACTTTGACCACATCATTGATCAACAACTCACCCGGGAAACTGACATCACTGGCTTAAGACTGAAAAAAGAGTCTTCACTGACCAATGTTGAGCATTATGCCAGAGATGATAGCTTCATGGCCCATCTCTATGGGATGATGGATTTGCAGCTGCGCATAGGAGGTCGTCCGACGTCGATTAATGAAAGGGAAGAGCTGGATTAGAGGTATCCGCTCAATGCTCATGCTCAGCAGATGATAGGAGCATGTGAGGGTTACAGGCTTCCAGATGATGAAGATATAAACACGCCTGATGATTCTGATGCGGAGCTAATGCAATCGGATGATGATGAGAATGTAGAGGATGAGTTTGAAGAGGAATGGAGAGCGTCCGATGATGATGACGCTGAGTGACCAGGAAGTATCTTGCACTTTGATTTACTTTTTAATTTGTATATATATGATGCACTGAGGACAGTGCATGAACTAAGTGTGGGGTGCTGTATATATGTGTTGTGTGAATTGTGTTGTTTGTTTTATTTATTTCGTTTATTTTTAGCTTTTATGTTCAGTGAAATGTTGTAGTTTGTTTTTAGCTTTTATGTTTTGTTTTATCATCACAAAAAAAAAATTAGGAATATGTGGACTCTTCCTGACGATGGATCTCCACGACAGTTTTCTTGAAGGGAGTAAGTCTAACGAAAATACCAAAAAGATTTTTGTTTTAGGTAGTGTAGTAATTCCCCCTTGGTTTTTCTTTGGACCACGGTTCTTTTCCAAGGGTTTTTAATTGAACCGGGTGTAGGTAGTTTTTAATTTTTAGGAGTAGGAATCACATGGTTAAGGGCTTAATAGTAGCAATATCTCGAAACGTGCTAATGCCTTGAGAATAGTCAGTACTTTGGTTGTGACGCTTAGGCTCAATTTTTGACTCCAGGATAAATACCTTAAATAAGGAATTCTTAAGATTTGTTTAACTGCTTTGACTGGAGTGTCGTGATAGATCCAATCCTGAGTGAGTTATGTGCCAAGTGTGTGTGAGGTTTGTATGTTATTCTGTGCATTGCATTTGATGTCTAGAACTTGCCCCGTGTGTGTGCAAAGCGAAATAGAAGTTTTGTTCAGTCTTGGAAGTGATATAGGCATTTCTTTGTTGAGCCAGCTATATATATTTTACCCACCTAATTGTTATGTATCGTAGTTAACCCCGTTGAGCCTATAATCCTGTTTCTTTGGCAACCACATTACAAGCCATACCCCTTTGTTTGAATCGATCATATATTTGAACCTTGTCACCTCTCGTAAGCACTGAAAAAGTGATGAAATATGGAAAAGTTAAAGTGTGGGGTGGTAGGTTGGTTTTGAGAGGAATAATTTGAAATG
>ML382248.1:76368-88554 GCA_005239525.1 Nicotiana knightiana | reverse complement strand
CACACCCCACACCCCTCCTTTGCTTTCAAAAATGTGTAAAGCATTTTATTGTTAAATAAAACTTGAGTTTTATTTTTTTATTCCTTTGAAATTAAATCATATATTTTATAAATACGCTAAATCAAAAAATTTGTAAAGAAATTTAAAGATGTTTGAAACTATGCAAATCTCCTTTTCAAGTTTTAAAGTTTTTTTTCTACATTTTCAATTGTTGTTCTAATATTTTAGAATTTAAATTAAACTACTAAAATTATCATATCTATCATTTAGATTTTTAAAAACAAGAACCAATGTAGTCTATTCAAATAAATTGCTAATATTTCATCTTGTATCTTTTATTTTCGAGCTTGGAATATGTATAATTAGAGTCTAACCTAATTGTACTATCCTGGAGCATTCATTTTCTTTAATGAAAAAGACCTTTAATAATATTTAATTTACATGCAACTTATAAATGACAAAATGTTATATCAAAACGAGATAACGAAACACACAGGGCACCCGAAAGAAAAATAATTTGTACCCTTGAAATCACTGCAGCTTACGCTCTAGATAATATTAGATTTTTATGATGTGCTTTTGTGTTGACTATTTTCGTTCAATTCTTCAACTTAACTGTAGGTATTCGTTTAGAGTTTATTAACTGCAATAAACTATTACAACATTACTTTGTTATTGTAATAGTAACAATGAAGTTGATCAATTAATTCAACTTTGTTGAACACTCAAATTACTGATAGTAGTAGTCAATTTCAGGAACATATGCTTCGGTAATCATTCTCCTCTATAAAATTGCAATGAAAAAAATTAAAATCTTGCTGTATTTCTTTTCTAGAAATCATTGCAGCTTACACTTTAGGTAGTATTAACTTTTGTGATGTTTTTTTTTTGGTTGATTATTTTTGTTTAAATGTTCAACATAATTGTAGGCACTTTTACTTTCCCCCAAGAACTGTTTTCATCGCCAGAAAAATGGTATGGAATCGCCTGCTGATTTGATTAATTATTGTAGTGATAGATACTAAAAACTTAAAGTACCATACAAATTTTGTGGCTTTTTTTCATCAACAAAGAAGAGTCTGACCAACATTATTTTAGACAATAAATTTGCATCAAGAAAAATAATCAAAATTAAAAAATATTGCAACAATCGCAGTATGTTATTTCAAACAATATGAGTGTTACAATTTCTATGAATCGTCTGATTCTTCTTTCCAATAGCAAATAGAAAAGCCTTCGAGCTTAATCTTGAATTTTATTTCATTTTAATCCAAGTGCTTGAAGCTTGATCTTGACGTATTTTTAATCCAAGGGCTTGCAGCTTATTCTTGAATCTTCGTCTTGATCTTTTAATCTTTAGAACACTTGAATGCTTGTAGCTTTTTAGAAAAATCTGCAGCGTTTGATCTACGAGCTCTCTCTTGATTCTTATTATAATTTCTGGTGTCTTCTATGGGTTATGAAGACCCTATATATAGTTCTAGAAGGGAAGAGTTATGATAAGAACAAACTCTTTCCGAGCAATCAAATTGAAGTGTGACAAATGCCGCATTTGATAGGCCATAACATGTCATTTCTGTACGTGGAGCGATTTTATTGGCCTTTTAATTTGACGTGGCATGTCTTGTCATTTTGACATGTGGCATGATCCTTTTGGCTCTTTTGTTTGACTTCACGTGCCACGTCATTTGACACGTGGCACCAAACTAGGCCTCTAGAAATATGACATTTTCGGCTTAATGAAGTGTGTCAATTATTTTTAGCCCAACTAAATGGGGTAGCCCAGTCAATATTTATCGGACTTAAATAAGTAATCAAATTATATTGTAAAAATTGCACGGGGCACCCTATTTGGTCGCCCCCATTTAACCTATACCCGGTTTTTTAAAAACTCTTAACTTGTACCCACTTTTAAAATAACTTCAGCTCCCCTTTCACTCGCTGAGCTGAAGTTCACCAGTTAAGCTGAAGTTCACCAGTTAAGCTGAAGTTTGCCAGTTATAAAGACAACTTCAGCATACGGGGCTGAAGTTCCCCAATTACAAAGATAAAACTTCGGCTCTAGAGTTGAAGTTTCCCAATTACAAAGAGTTGAAGTTCCCAAGTTATAAAGACAACAATTTCAGCATACGGGACTGAAGTTCCCCAGTTATAAAGACAAAACTTCAGCTCTAGAGAACTTCAGCTCTAGAGCTGAAGTTCCTCAGTGTAACTGGGGGAACTTCAACCCCGTATGCTGAAGTTTTTGTCTTTATAACTGGGGAACTTCAACATGAAGTTCCCCATTTACAAAGACAAAAACTTCAGCTCTAGAGCTGAAGTTCCTCATTTACTAGAGTTGAAGTTCGCAAGCTACTTCAGGCCTGTCTACTAGAATGCTGAAGTTTTGTGTGATTGCCTTTGTTACTTCAGCCTCGCATGCTGAAGTTATGCGCAAAAGCGGGTATGGATGCAATTTTTTTACAAAGCGGGTATAAGTTAAAACGTGGCACAAAAAATGGTACGGATGCAAAAGCCCCAATTATATTAGCTCATAATTTATTATGACTAGTATATTTATAATATAATCCAAAATTTTTATTAAATTTGATTTCAATAAGTTTTACATGTCTATAAATACCCCTGCTTCAAGACTTGTCGAGCTAACAATATACTTTGATGACTAGACATGAAGTAGAAATTTATTCGGACTTGTGGATCAAACAAATCATTGAATATTGCTAACAAAGTAGCCTACTAATTCATGAATAAAAATGGCTTCCATTTGCTTATTGAACCTACGTCAGCTTTTTGCATTTGACATTCTTTCCCAGGTGGCATGGAATATCACATTGAATATTGAATATTCTAGTATCATTATATGCCATCCACTTAATTATATATTTTCCTTCATTAATTCGCTAGTAGTTGGACACGAAAGGATTAAGGGTGTGATTGGTATAACGAAAAATATTTTTTAAGAAAATTTTATTTTGGAAAATAAGTAGTAATCTTGCTTATTTTTCGGTTTTTGGTACGCAAATTAAGGAAAATAACTTCTCAAGAGTATTTATAAATTATAATTTAGATACAATAAACATGAAGCCAAAAACTTTCGAACCAACAACTTTCCGAACCCATAAATTTCATAAACTTCTGAACTGCTAAACTTTCGAACCTGTAAACTCTATAATTTCTAAACCCGCAAACTTCCAAACATATAAACCTCCTAACTCATAACTTTGGAACTCGTAAAATTTCGAACCTGACTGAAAAATAAAAAAACTAGAACTAAAAATATAAGAAAAAATATTGCACGGGACAGAAAATTAAAAATACAAAAAAAATTTGCGGGGGGTGGGCATGGCGTAGAAAAATGAAAAAAATTGAAAATTGAAGTTGGAGGGAGTTAGATGTGAAATTAGGTGGAGTTTTTTGAAAATATTTTCTTAACTTTTTCTGGAAAGTCATTTTACTCCAATTTCAGAAAAATGTGATATCTAGGAAAACATTTTCTAAACTATTTTGTGCAACCAAACAGTGGACAATGGGAAAATATTTTTCGAAAAATATTTTCCGGCACACCAAACACACCCCAAGTCACGCGACCTTTGCGTAATCGATCCCACGTCGGATAAATCTTGCAGTAGCATCTTTTGCAGCTTATAAATAGTTGCATGTCCTTCCTTTGTTGATCATCAATTTATAATGTTTGCAAGTTGTTCGAACCGGGCTTTATTGATTCGGAAGAATTGACACCAAGGTAATTTTACCTTCTTTCTTGTGCTTTCTTCTCTTTTTCTTTACTCCGTTTTCTCTTTTTTTTTTTATAAGTAACTTCGTCAAACTACAAAGTACTTTAAAAGTTCGAGACGAAGACCTTTAAAGTACGCGATGAAGGTCTTTAAAATTTGTGGTGAAGACCCATAAAAGTTTGTGCAAATATCCTTAAAAGCTCAAGATCTTTAAAAATTCACAGTGAAGACCTTTAAAAGCTCGCGGTGAAGACCTTTAAAAGCACGCGATGAAGACCTTTATTCTTGGCGGAGACCCTTAAAAGCTCGTGGTAATGAAAACTAATGAACTCCAACTTCTACATTCAATGCCGAAACTTATCAAATCATGTCCGATTGACCTCAAATTTTGCAAATAAGCCATAAATAACATAATGGACCCATCAAAATTTCCAGAACTAGATTCCCACCCCGATATCAATAAAGTCAACTCCCGTTCAAATTTTCAAACCTTTCATTTTCTATTTTCGCCATTTCAAGCCAAATTTAACTACAGACTTCCAAATAAATTTCGGACACACTCCTAAGTGTGAAATCACCATACAAAGTTATTGGAACAATCAAAATTCCATTCCAAGGTCGTTTGCACATAAGTCAACATCCTGTCAACCTTTTTAACTTAAGCTTCCAACCTTGAGACTAAGTGTCTCAACTCATTCCGAAATATTTCCAGAACCAAACCAACTACCTTGACAAGTTACACAACGATAATTGAGCACATAATAAGGAGTAAATGGGGGAACGGGGTTGTAATACTTAAGACGACCGACCGGATCGTTACATTCTTCCCCTATTAAACAAACGTTCGACCTCGAACGGGTTTAGAATCATACCTGGAGTCTCAAATAGACGTAGATATTTGCTGCACATCTCCCTCTTAATCTCCCAGGTAGCTTCTCCGACTGGCTGGCCTCAGCGCTGTATTTTCACTTAAGCTATGTTCTTTGATCTCAACTTTCGAACCCGCCGGTCCAAAATGGCCACCAGCTCCACATCATAAGTCACATAACCGTCCAACTGCACCGTACTGAAATCCAAAACATGAGACGGATCCCCGACATACTTCCGGAGCATGGATACATGAAGCACCGGGTGAACACCCGATAGACTAGGTGGCAACACAAGTTCATAGGCGACCTCTCCAATCCTCTTAATTCCTCAAAAGGCCCAATATACCGAGGGCTCAACTTACCCTTATTCCCAAACCTCATAACACCCTTCATAGGCAAAACTCAGAGTAGTACCTTCTCTCCTACCATGTAAGAAACATCGCGAACCTTCCAGTTGGCATAACTCTTATGTCTAGACTATACCGTGTGAAGTCAATCCTGAATCAATTTAACCTTTTCCAAAGCATCCTGAACTAAATCAGTACCCAATAGCCTAGCCTCACCCGGCTCAAACCAACCCACTGGAGATCGAAATCGTCTCCCATACAAAACCTCATACAGAGCCATTAGAATGCTCGATTGGTAGATGTTGTTATAGGCAAACTCTCCAAACGGCAAAAACTGATCCTAAGAAACCCCAAAATCTATAACACAAGCGCGTAACATATCTTCCAATATCTGAATAGTGCGCTCGGACTGTCCTTCCGTCTAAGGGTGAAATGTTATACTCAACGGAACCTGTGTGCCTAACTTTCACTACAATGCTCTCCAAAACTGTGATGTAAATTGCGTGCCCCGATATGAAATGATAGACACTGGCACACCGTGTAGGCGAATAATATCTTGGATATAAATCTTAGCCAACCGATCTGAAGAATACGTAGTACCGATTGGAATAAAATGTGCGGATTTGGACAACCGATCCAAATCACCCAAATAGCATAAAACTTCCTCGAAGTCCGTGGGAGTCCAACTACGAAGTCCATGGTAATACGCTCCCACTTTCACTCCGGAATCTATAGCCTCTGAAGCAATCCCCCCGGTCTCTAATGCTCATACTTCACCTGCTGACAGTTAAGGCACCAAGTTACAAATACCACTATATCTTTTTTCATTATCCTCCACCAATAATGTTGCCTCAAGTCCCGGTACATCTTCGCGACACCTGGATGGATGAAATACCGCGAACTGTGGGCCTCCTCAAGAATCAAATCTCGTAGCCCATCTACATTAGGCATACAAATCTGACCCTACATCCTCAACAATCCATCATCCCAAATAGTAACATCCTTGGCATCACCGTGTTGAACCGTGTCCTTAAGGACAAGCAAATAGGGATAATCATAAAGGCGCCCTCTAATGCGATCATATAAGGAAGAACGAGAAACACACACAAGTTAGAACCCAACTGGGCTCCGAAACATCTAATCTCACAAACTGGTTAGCCAAGGCCTGAACATCAACTGCAAGAAGTCTCTCACCAACAGGAATGAATGCAAGGCTACCCATACTTACCTACTTTCTACTCAAGGCATCGACCACCACATTGGCCTTCCCGGGATGATACAAAATGGTAATATTATAGTCCTTTAGTAGCTCCAACCATCTCCGCAGCCTTAAATTTAGATCCTTTTATTAGAACAAGTGTTGGAGACTCTGATGATCTATAAATACCTCACAAGACACACAGTAGAGATAATGCCTCCAAATCTTTATTGCATGAACAATGACTGCCAACTCTAAATCATGAACATGGTAGTTCTTTTCATGTGGCTTCAATTGGCGTAAAGCATAAGGAATCACTCTACCCTCCTACATTAAGACACACCCAATACCAATACGAGAAGCATCACAATACACTATATGAGAGCCTTACGCTGAAGGCAAAACTAGAACTGAAGTTGTCATCAAAGTAGTCTTGAGCTTTTGAAAGCTCACTTCACACTCATTTGACCACCTGAATGGAGCACCTTTCTGGGTCAATTTAGTCATAGGATCCGCAATAGACGATAAGCCTTCCAAAAAGAAACGATAATACCTGGCCAAGCCGAGAAAACTCCAAATCTCAGTACCTGAAGATGGACTGGGCCAACTCTGAATTGCCTCTATCTTCTTCGGACCTACCTGAATCCCCTCACTGGACACCACGTGACCCAAGAACACCACAGAACTAAGCCAAAACTCACACTTGGAGAACTTGGCATAAAGCTTCTCTTGCCTCAATCGCTGCAACACAATCCTTAAATGTTGGGTATGCTCCTCCTGGATACGAGAGTAAACCAGGATATCATTAATCAATACTATGAAAAATGAGTCGAGAGAAGGCTGAATACACTGTTCATCAGATGCATGAATGTTGTTGCGGCGTTGGTCAGCTTGAAAGACATCACAAGGAACTCATAATGAGCATAATGGGTCTTGAATGCTGTCTTTAGAATATCCGAGTCCCGAATCTTCTATTAGTGATACACAGACCTTAAATCAATCTTAGAGAACACCCTCTCTCCCTGAAGATGGTCAAATAAATCATCAATACGTGGTAAAGGATACTTGTTCTTGATTGTAACTTTGTTTAACTGCCTCTAGTCAATGCACATCCACATAGTACCGTCTTTTTTTTCACAAATAGAAATGGTGCACCCCAAGGCAACACATAGGCCTAATGAACCCCTTATCAAGAAGTTCCTGAAGTTCCTCTTTCAATTCCTTCTACTTAGCTGGTGCCATACGATACGGAGGAATAGAAATGGGCTGAGTGCCCGGCACCAAGAAAATACCAAAGCCAATATCCTTGTCGGGCGGCATGCCGGGCAGGTCTGCAAGAAACACATACAGAAAGTCTCGCACTACCGGTACATAATCAATAGTAGAAGTGTCAGCACTAAAATCCCTCACAAAGTCCAAATAAGATAAACAACCCTTTCTAACCATCCAATGTGCCTTCAAATAAGAAATTACCCTACTGGCTACTGGGAACATAATCTAGAGAACCTCTCCACCTGATCCTCGGCAACCTCGGCAACGCTAATGTCACGGTCTTAGCGTGACAATCCAGTATAGAATGAAATGGAGAAACCAATCCATACCCAAGATCACGTCGAAATCAACCATACTAAGAAATAAGAGATCAACTCTAGTCTCCAATCCTCCGATAGTCACCACACACAACTGATACACACGGTCTACAATAATATTATTGCCCACAGAAGTAGATATATGAACAAGTGAAACTAAGGACTCATGGGACATATCTAGATAACGAGCAAAATATGATGATACATATGAATAAGTGGAACCAGGGTCAAATAATACAGAAGCATCTCTATGGCATACTGAGACAATACTCGTGATCTTTGTGTCTGAAGCAACGACATCTGGTATGGCAAGAAGAACATAAAATCGGTCCTGACCGCCACTTGATCGACCCCCTATAGGGAAACCTTTAGCTACCTGTGCCCCACCCTCTGCTGGGTGGGTGGGTGGTGAAATAACTGGCGCGAGAGTCATAACCTGACTCATATGTTGAACTGGACTTCCCGAAAGCCAAGGACAATGTCTCTTCATATGACCCAAATCTCCACACTCAAAACAACCCTTCTTGGACAATGGCGACAAGTACTGAGGCAGGCCACGAGAACCAGAATAACTACCAAAAGAACCTAATACAGATGAACCCTGAACTGATGGTGCACGAGATGAACTCTAAGCTGGAAATTCACTAAGAGAAGATTGACCCAGTCAAGCACTGTATGAACCATGGCTAGCTGATGCGCCACGAAGAGCTGGACGAGCCATCTAAGCGAGCCTATAAGGACGACCCTTGCTGTGATAGGTCTGTCCCCTAGAAGGAACACCACTGGAATTACCCCGACCACGAGGCCTCTTTGCCTCCCTCTCCTCACGCTCCTGAATACAGACCATCTCTAGCCACCGAGCACTATCAACTACCTCATCAAACATGTCACCTGCTACATTCTCCATAGTCATACAAAAATGAAACTGCTAGTTGAGGCCATTAATGAACCTCATGATCTTCTCCGTCTCAGTGGGGACCAACAAAGCTGCATGACGAGCCAATTCTAAAAACCTCATCTCATACTAGGTCACAAACACCTCCTCCTGACGTAGATACTCAAACTGCCTGCGCAACTCCTCTCTGTAGGTCTGCCGCACAAACTTCTCCAAGAATAATACGGAGAATTCATGCCATGAACATGGTGCTGCACCAACTGACCTGCTTCTCTCATAAGTCTCCCACCATTTGAAGTCTGCCCCGGTTAGCTGAAAAGTAGTAAATGAGACCCCACTGGTCTCCAGAATATCCACTATAAGAAGTATCCGCTGGTATCTGTCCAAGAAATCCTGAGCATCGTCCGATTTAGCCCCGCTAAATGATGGAGGATGAAGTATCCTAAATCTCTCTAGTCTCTTCTTCTCCTCATCATTCATAATAGAACCCACTTGGTCTTGAGCAACTACAACCGACTGGACTGGTAGTGCCCCCGGTATTTGAAGTCCCTGCACTACCTGCTTTGGAGTACAGGCGACGGGAGTATGAGTACCTCCCCCGGCCTGAGAAATGGTTGGCACAGCCTAAGCCGAAACCACCTGAGCAAGGTCAGTGTAAACAGTCAAGTTCTGGGGCAAAGCCTCTTGAAGGCCTGGTATCACAATAGGCACAGCTGGTGCCTGAGCTGGTCCCACCGGCTCAACTATATCTGGAACCTGCTCTTGAGTTGGAGCAACTGGTGGGTCTACAAGTGCTGCTCTAGCTGCTGTACTAGCTGCACCTCGACCTATACCATGGCCGACCTCAACCACGACCCCAAACTCTCGTGGCCCTAAATGGTGGTACTGTGGCCGGCCGTCCGATCCGGTAGCACGTGTCCTCACCATCTGTGAGAGAATAGAATAACAGAAGTTTAGTTTTCCAGAATCAACAAATTCGCACGACAAAAATACAAGAAAGTAAAATTTTCCTAAAGATTCGGCAGCCTCTCAAAGATAAGTACAAACATCTCCATACCAATCCGCAAGACTCTACTAAACCTGCTCATGACTTGTGAGATCTATGTAACCTAGGCTCTGATACCAACTTGTCATGACCCAAGATCTCATATGTCGTGATAACGCCTATCTTAATACTAGGCAAGCCGACAACCTCAATAAAACACCAATTTCTTTAAGTTTGAAAACACAATAAATATTAAGAGTAAAATCCCATAATTTCTGATACAAAAATACTGTCTTTATACAATACACTCCCAAAAATCAGTGTCACTAAGTACATGAGCATCTAAATGACCACATAGTCTAACTGATAAAATCACTATATGAAAATATAGAACAGTACAAATAATTGAAAGGAAAGAGATTCAAGGTCTGTGGACGCCAAAGGATCTACCTCGATAGTCCCCAATAGTTAAATCTCCAAAATCTAGCAGCCGCCATATTCAAAAGTACCTGGATCAACACACGAAGTGCAGAGTGTAGTATGAGTAAAATCGACCCAATGTACTCAATAATTAACAAGACTAACCTTTGGGATGAAAGTAATGACAAGCTCAACAGGCACAGTCCAATTATAGAAAATAACAGAAATGTAGGCATGCTTTCAAGTACAACAGATAAACCCGATACAAGTAAAATAGATCAAATTTGAATGATATGAGGAGTATGATATCTCTATATCTACATGCCAATGTACATGCTGTATGTGATGTTCTACAATGGAAGCCTCGTGTACCTAAATTCTCAGAGTACTCAATCACTCAGTACTGTATATGGTCAGTCCAGCCCAGGGAACTCCATCCCAAGTATAAATGTATATGGCAACTCCATGCCCAGGGAACTCTATCCCAAAATATAATGTATAGGGAAACTCCATGCCAAATATAATATCCACTGCGCTCACTGTGTGGGGTGCAGACTCCGGAGGGGCTCCTTCAGCCCAAGCACTATAATAAGCCAGATCCAAGCATATATAAATAAAATATGTTGCGATGTACAGTCCCATCCCATAAATATCACTCACAAATATCCAGTCTCTCGGGCTCACAATGACATGAAAATTGGCCTGACATGATGATATAATATATCCATGAATGGAAACAGAGACTGAGTATAAAATAATTAAAACAAATAATTCAAACGTAATACGACCTCTGTGGGTCCAAAAATATCGGCGCGTAGCCTAAACATGATCTTTAATACGAGTCTCAACTCAATTTCTCCAACATGTGGATGAATACATGATTATTTGATTATGCAACTCCATATAACCGATTAAGTCACAATTTCTATGGTGCACGCCCACACATTCATCACCTAGCATGTACGCCACCTCCAAACAAATCATTTAACACATAATTCAGGGATTTATACCCTCATAACCAATTTTAGAAGTGTTACTTAACTCAAACCGTGTATATTCTCTATTCCAATAAGCCATTGCCTCGCGAATTGGCCTCTGAACGCCTCGAATCTAGTCACAATTAATTCGATACAATCAACACAAATTATATGAATCAATCCTATATGAAAATACTAAATTTCCCAATTAAATCCGAAAATCAATCCAAAAGTCAAGAGTGGGGCCCACATCTCGGAACCCAACAAAAGTTAAAAAATATGAGTTCCCATTAAACCACGAGTCCAACCATACCAAATTTACCAAATTCTGACATCAACTCGACCTCCAAATCCTAAATTCTTATTTTCAAATCCCTAGGTCTAAATTCTCGAATTACACCTAAAAATCACATAATATCATTGGAATACTCAGTGATAATTCAATATTATTGACTAAAAATGGTCACGCGTAACTTACCTCAAGAATTCTGTGTATTCCCTCCAAAACATTACCCCAACCAAGTGTTTGAAGTCCAAAAATGAGAAAGAATCTCAGAACCCCTCGTTTTAACACTGCCAGTGTTTTCGCATCTGCGATACACTTGGCCGCATCTGGGCTCTTGTAGATGCAAGATCTTCCACGCTTCTGTGGCTTATTTCACTTCTGCGGACAGAAGTCTGCTTCTATGAAGCAGTCACCCCTCTCGGCTTTCCGCTTATGCGATCACACATTCACAGGTGTGACTCCGCTTTTGCGGTCCACCTGTCCGCTTCTGCGATTGCTGCCTCAGTCACACCTGGCCGCTTCTGCGACGCCCATCTCACTTTTGCGAGCTCGCACATGCAATCAAAATTCCACAGTTGCGATTTGTAGCACCCCGGATTATTTTGAAGTACTTAAGCGTTATTAAGAAAGTTGATGTGTGCGAATTATATTATTTTGTGTGCAGATGAGGAATATTAATATGATGGATATCAAATGGGTATGATAATAATTGTAGGAGGCACATTATAAGTGATGTGGGGTCTAAGGATATCCCTAAGTCTAAGTCTAAGTCAAGTTGGAAATTACATGATAGACTAAAGTTTCAAATGATTACGTACAAGACCAAATTTTGGTCGAGTATATCCATATATATATATATATATATATATATATATGGATATACTCG